>CACRXP010000059.1:732599-759575 GCA_902702965.1 Spirometra erinaceieuropaei
GAGCCATCCACCTGCGGCCTCCCTCGTCTCCGGTCTTCTTGACTCTGTCTTGACACCGGACCCAGGCGGGGGAGGAGGAGAGAGTGTAGGTAGATGCAGCGCAAGTCTACCGGCACTATAAACCCCTGCGCAAGTCACCGTCACTGCTCCCACCTGGTGTGGGGCACACGGTGGACATCGTCGAAATCGACGGTCGAACTGTCAGGTCCTTAACAAGGTTCAAGGTCCTATCGCTTGTGAACCTTGGAACCGTCGCTTGGACTCGGTTACGACCTTCATCTTAACGCTTTTAATCTGCCTTTTTTGCGGCAGTGCTCAACCATGGTCGTCCTCCTCCCAAACATGATTGGCTTTTCTATAGCACAGGAAGAAGTATTTTCAATCACCACGAAGGGGCATTAATTTGTCTTAGCTTTCGGGCTCGTGAAAGAGTCCAGCTTCGAGGCGCATGGACGAATAGACAGTACTGACAGTGACCCATCGGCGTTTGGTGCGTGCAATGTGGAAGTACGATTGTAGGTCTTCATACGCGGATTTAGTTGTGCCAAAATAATTGTTTACTAAAGTAATCCCCATTACGGCATTTTTCTGGAAGGGAGACAAGACACCCGACGGAGTTTCGACTACTTCAGACAGAATGTCTGCCCCTAGCCCTGCATAACGACCCTCGTAGAAATAAAACTGAAAGTCTATCAAAACTATGGCATTCTTTGCTTAAATCAATAGGGCTTCATAGAATATTGGGCTTGGTGCGTTATAATTAGGTGTCGACGTGCGCATTGACTCGGACAAATGCATGCAGCCAACCTTTGTCAGCCAAAAACTAAATAAAAACTACAAAAAAACCTAATCTTGTCTATCCGAGTGTGTGGCCGGGTATCCCTACAGTTGTACAGATGGAACTGGATGAAAGCGATTACACGAGCGCCAGTTGATTATGGGATGTGTTCAAGATCTCTAATGATTGTCCACGCCCTGAATACAGGTTAGGACTTTGATCTCGTGTGTCCTACAATAACCGGCCAGGTCGCCAGCAAGAAGGTCCGGAAGCGAATGGAGGCCTGAGGCTCTGGATCGAACCCTTTTAATCATCTCACTGATCTCTCGTTCCTAAGGCAAACTTTGCGAGGTCATTTTCTTTTAGTCTGCACAGGCAGCTGATTGTTCAGAAGAGTCTTTCACAGCGACATCTTTGCTTTTTCTTCCATTGGCCCTGATCACAGACTTGTTGAGAATACAATAGTCACTAGTAACGACTAGTGTATCTCAAATGTTCCCTATAAGTTTTATCCATCAGTCTAACTACGAACAGCTGGAAAGGACCAGTAGGCAGGTAAAATCAATATTCAGAAGTCTTACGACCTGATCACAATGCACGCATGTAATGCGGACGGTGAGCGGCGGTGTTGTGTTTATTACATGAAAACAAAGGGGACAGTTGAGAAAGAGGGACGAGATTGTCAAGGGTCAGTTAGTCTGGGTCCCGGCACAGTGACTCACTCTGAGACCGGAGGGCGGTGATGGCGATCACATGAGCGAAGTGCCAAAGACTTTTTATGAGCTCGACAGCCGAGACAAATAAGTGCTTAGTCGCGTTGACTGGAAATTCTCCTGCGTCTTCTGCGAAACAGCATTGCCCTAGGTACTTACATTATTTATCCGTTTGTTTGCAACTTTATAATGATAAAAAGTGGTATCCGCACGTCGTAGTTTCCAACTGTGTGATGTTCCACTGAGATTGCTTAGTTCTGGCTGCTATTCTGTATCATTTGAACACGACCACTGAACACCTTGTGGTTAGTGGATATCTAGGGGGAAATATCTCATACGGGCGGGATTCGGGAGACGCAATGATATTCCGCTGCCTTTGAACCTTCTCTTGACATCAGTTACTCAAACTTTCCGACCAGCTGACTGAAGTACCCTTTTAAATTTTTCTTCTTAAAAGAACATTCTTTTTGGGAAGGCAGGATTTAATTTCTTTGGAAAGCAAGAAGACGACCAGCCCTCCATAAGTACCTAGAAATAGATGTATTAGAAAGTTTATGCAACATTTGCCCTTATGTTCTGATTAAACGTCACGGCGGAGTGATGTTCGAAGCATTTGCCAGATTACACAAATGTCTGTGGTCTGCGTCTAACAACTGCAGTACGGCAAGCGCCAATTAACTCCTGTCGGCAATTTCCCCACTTTGGGTAAAGGAAGGACCAGCTATGGCGTCGGACTAGTACCGACTTTCCAAACATGCATTTTGACCACAGTGAATCATCTTTCACATAGGCTGCTTGGTGGGGCCACAGTCAGTTCGCACTATTAGGAAACGGGCGTGATCCCTGCTTCACCGCGGGGGTTTCGTTCCAAAACTCCCCGCGTAAAGTGAAAGTCCGTGAAGTAAAAACCACATGTTTTATGGTTATTTTACATTTTTAGGACCTTTTAAACCCTCTCACCTTTTTATGAACATTTCTCACAGATAAATAGCACAAACCCTTTACAGTCTCTTAGATATCAGCTAAGATTTGCTACAGAAATGCGCGAACCAGCGAAAAATCCGCGATATATATTTGGGTAGGCTTGTACATAAAATACGTGATAGAGTGAAACCGCGAAATTCGAAGCGCGATACAACGGAGGATAACTGTATTCCTGATCGAGAATTCGTCTGTCTGTTCCTCTCCCCGACCTGAAATTAGAATTTTCTATTGGTCGAAGTGTGCATTATTGCAATCTGACCAGAAAGTTCAAATTTCGTACTAAGTAAGGAAGTCTAAAAAGAACTTGTTTTTAAAATTAACCGATATTACCTGTTTTTACTTATATGCTCCAGGTAGTTTTAAATTATAGTCGGCGACCCGAGGAGGCCAATGAAGAGCAAATAAGCCGCCTTGAAATGTGTAGCAGAGAAACAACATCACAATATATCCTTGGATTGCAAATCTTATCAGGAAAGACGTTCCAGTAGTCCGCAGTTATAATAAGGGCTCTATTTATTGGAAGACGTGAAAAGATGTCATGAAGAGAGCTTTAACATAATTTAGGGAGGAAAAACATCATAAAGGATGGACCGAAACGAGACCAATGTATATTATTTTCTAGCGTTGGCTGTATACAACAATCATTAATTACACGCCAGCATTACAAACAATAAATAATTTGCTTTTTAATAACTATTGTTAGGTCAGCTTGCGTTAGAGGAGATCCGGAAAGCTCTATTTGGGCATAACAATGCAGAAAAGTAACATTAATTGTCTTATGATGATAAGAAATAAGAGCCAGAGAATCAAGCCTCTACAGATTAAAAGAATATAGCTTTGCTCTAGAACCTTCCTGTGTATTTTTTATCTGGGGATCACGATATCCTACTCGTTCCAGTTTAAATGCACACATAACGTGTTCTTTCTGCTTGATTACTGGACTCGGCATCGACCGCCTTAAATTTGCTAGTCTGTAACTTTTGGTCGCTTTAGCGTCGGGTCCTAGGCAAGCCGAAGGAACCATTATACTCATCGTGGTTGGGTCTGAGAATCGTCGAGCTCTAGCTGACACGAATTTGTCATGTGAATGACTGAAACTGCCAAAAATAACGTGAGGGGAACGATGAGGGCGAAAAAAAGTTTGTCAACTGACAGGAAATTATCGGCCACGACTCTTTATAGTGAAATAAAACCCCTTTAAGCGTATTAGGACGAGTGTTATCAGGACTACCCGTTCTGAAGTCCGCTGAAAGCTACTGCACTACGGTCGCGGTGACTGAAACTCTGTTCCAGCCGTTGATTTATCTAATTAAACCCCCCAACCCTCAAGTCCGTTATAGACACTTTTGTCTGCCAGGGCAATTCCCCTATTTCTTCTGTTCTCAAGCCCCGGTATAATACCGTCTTTAGCGGTACATGTGAAAAAAGGCTTAATTCCGACATTTGGTATAAAAGTGCACCGCTCATCGTCACCCTCACCACCATCAAGCTCCTCGTTCCGTGTGTAGCAGCAAGCGATTGCGCAGCACATGATTGAAAGCAGGAAACGAGGACAGGTGGTGGTACGTAGTCACGTTGTGTTGTTCAATTGATTTGCTACCCGGACGACCTCAAAAGTACACTCCACAGGCGCAAATCGCGTGACCCCGCTTCGGCTGGGTGTTTCATGTTGCTGGGGCCTGTTTTTTAAGGACGCCGGGGTATTGCAAGGACCTTCGACCTCGCAGTGCTGCGACGGGGGCGTGCGTAGTTAGTGTCCCACCAACCTGCCATCTAACTTTTTTCTGTTGGACCAAATTTTCCTCATCAGAAAGACTATCCCACAGAACGGTTGTCTTTCTTGTTTTAGTATAAAACATAGGTTGAAATTCGGCCTGCCGGTGTTAATTGCTGACTGCATAAATTTCAATTTGGTTTTTTGTTTCTAGTAAGTATCGCCGAAATTAAGAACGTCAGAAAACCGACACAGGTTACGTATGGGGACCGGACAATTTGGCGTTTCATGTTACTGAGTATTATATTCCCTTGCTAAATAAAGATCCTCCAGCTCCGGCCTCAGTATAATGTATGAAACGGTTCAAGTTCTCGTTTTTCACAGTCTGTTCTGAAGGAATGACGAATCGTTGTTCATTAAAGGACACAACAGTTTCTTCGGGAAACGGCGTGCTAAGCTCTAGATTGACAAATTGGGGTGGGTCGTCTATGGTTATGTAGCCCCACCTGTAGTTAACAAACCGCGGCCACCTGTGAAACTGGATCGGGGGTAATAGGGGTTTTTACACGTGGGGCCGGGGAAAGCACAGGCGATGAGATCAAGTAGTTGTATGCAAGAGAAAAACTATTGGGAATGCGCGGTTGCACTTTGAATGGTTGGGAAATAGTTTCCCTAACCTTTAGCTCTAATACCCAACTCTAACCCCTAACCCAAAATTCTGATCCTAACCCCAACCCTAACAGTATTATGTCCATCAAGTGGGCTACATAACCACAACTTACCTTGCGATGTCCCTTTTCCAACATGCAAAATATCAAAGGTCTATTAGTTATAGTGAATAATGTGCTGATAGGAAACATGTCGACCGTACTTTTTCGAAGAAGGTGAGTGACCATGTGTTCTCAAGACGAGTCTTTTTCTCTCGTAAGTCACACCATTAAGTCACTAATTGACAATTTTGTGCATAAGGATACAAACCGTCTCAGTGTCGACTGCAATGACACGCATAGTATCCTCCTTCCCCAACCATCGTTGCAAGAAGAACGTGAAAAGCTAGTTTGTCTAGAAGGACTGTTTCTGGGCCTTCTACCAATGTTAAAAATGATGCGATTCCAGCAACAGCTGAGAATAGTTTGCCTTATAAATACGCAATGACCGTGTGCAGTTGCATAAGAGGTCACGAAATTTTATGATTTCACTAAATCCTGAATTTTTCGTCGTCTTTGCCTTATTCAAATAGTGTTTTGGTCTATATCGCAGTCCAAGCCTTTCAGCAACTGGAAGGTCAAATTAAAGCGATTCTTGCTCCGCCTGTAAGAAAATGGAAAAGATTTGAGACAAATCTTTCTGCTTTGGTACTCAAAAAGCTTTATTTAGTGCGCGAATTTTGGTTTCCAGATTCTCGATTCCCTCCAGAGTTTGCACGTATTTCTTCAACCAAGGCCTCCGAGCTTGAAATTCACACTCTACATGAAGTCAGACGGAGGTTGTGAACATCTTGTCAGACATGTTTGCGTGAAGGTTAGCGAATCCATGTCAAGTAGCTCCCATTGACTCCATTGCAAGACGTCGCCTTTTAGGAAGATGCTGCGTTTCTTAAGACTTCTTCCATTGGAAGACAGAAGTCTTTTTAACGTTCTCAAATTTTAAATGACGTCTGTTAAGGAAGTTCTCTTAAGCAGCTCTTTTATGACTTGATCTTACCTCCCCCGTACGCTGTCACACACACACACAATTCGAAGGGCTAAACTTCATAATTTACTGTTCTGCCGGTTAAATTGCCTAGCTCCATTCCTTTGCCGGACGATAGTGTCGTTTTCGCGCTAGCCAGCCTTTTAGAGCGTCAATTCGTCCGCAAAAAGCATAGCGCCTGATTTGACCTTACACGATATATCACTTACGCAAATTGTGCGGGCGGCGGTCTGTGATCGACTCCTTGAGAAATGTCAATGTTAACCGACAGTTCGCGTCAACGTACATTGCCCTGTCGTAACTCTTTTATGGCTTTCATAAGCGAAATCTAATACCTTGTTTTGTCCATTTAATCCGAGGAATTTCTGCCTGAATCTCGGGCAAAACACCTATGGAGCTTTTCATGCATGGTAAAATGTCATTGCAAAAACTCATCTGTGACTATTTGAAATTATGATGTGGTCTGGCTAGATGTTAACTATTACACGTCACCTGCCATTAGAAAATTTAAACAGATTAGTTTTGTCACACTAGATCATAATTTTATTTCAGTAGGTGTTTTGAAAGATTTGAATAGTTCGTTTGACCCAACTGGGGAAGCCTCGGCGTCCTCCGTGGGATTCGAACCCATGACTGCAAGGAAAGGGCTTGTGTACAGGCAACGCTCTAACCGCCTGAGCTACAACTTCCCACAGGAAGCCGCGAGTTTAATCGCATTTGGGTCAACTTATCAACCCAATTTAGGGTACCTATTCCCGTTGCTTAAATCTAACCCTAACGCCACCTTAATTTTAACCCTAAGATCCCCTGTCCTACCCACTTCCAGTATAAAATGCACTGATTACCGGGAGCCTGGAATCCAGTGAGCCCTATCATTTTCAGACCCACATTTTTTGTTCTGGGTCCATCTGAATTCCAATCGTTAATTTCTACCATCCGTCTAAGGACTAAGAAGGATTTTAATTACTTGAACTGGGTTTCAATGTGATTTTCTAATCTGCAGTTTCACCTGCTTGCACAGGTATCTTGAGTCTCATATGTTCCTGATTTTGGGAGTTGCTGACACTCGATTATTTTTTTGTCCACGTGCCTCATAGTATGAGAAATTTGTCGACGCCAGGCCTCCCACTAAGAATGAAGACGAGAGATCTTAACATATATTTTCAAGTCATTTTTGTGGGCTGGCCTCGTGCTTAAGGTTGTGCAGTTGAAACGAATCCGGACAGCCTTTAGTTCGTTTTGTCATACTGTCTCGACGGTGGAGACTTCGCAGTTGAAAACACCCCCGATGATAAAAGTCTACGTTTTCCGCCTATGTATGGTCTTATGCTTACTCGCTTCTTTAACTGTTTGACTCTGTTCCCGTGTTTGCCATGCGGATAGTACCTCTCCCTTATGAATTCGAGAAGACATCCCCGCTTTGTTTCCCGCTAAATGTCTTTAAGTAGTAAATCTGCAGCTGTCTGCCCTCACGGTCACCGGCACTGCCACTTACCCATGTCGCCTTCTGCCAGCTTAGCACACATGACTTGATTTCCGGCTTGCGACGCCGTGACGCCGATCGATGTTTCTCTCCACCGATTGGACACAGTCCGACAAAGTTCGGGCGCATACGCTTCGTCTGACACTTGCCTGGTGAGAGCGCTTGCTGTAGCTGCCTGCGGCGCTGCCTCTAACCTCTCTGTCCCAGTAAAGGATTTTCCGCGTAAATTTTTTCGCTGTCCTCTGATTTTGGAAGCTTCAAGTTGTCATTCATCGCACCTCGACGAATTTCCTTTTGCACGGGAATGTACATCCTCAGGAGAAACAAACACTCGAAACACGACTTCATGTAATGTGTAATGTATTTTAGACTTCAGACACTTCTTGGTGACCTAATACTTTATTGCCCGAAAACTCGGGGGTTAGAAGGCACTAGCATGTCCTCGAGCGTTCCGGGGTCCGAGGCTCGATTGTGAAGGTTTTTGATGAAATACAGTAGGTGGGCTAACTCATGAAATGTCAACTGAAATTCCGAAATGCGTTTTCACTTCGAAAAGATTAATTATGTAGGGTTGTAAAACTAATCAGTTTGCAGTATCATTCTATAATAATTCAGTTACCTCAGGATGCCGACTCTCGAACGAAATTCCTTCCGGCTGCATGCGAAAACTATAATCTGTAAAAAAATGACTACTTAAGTAGCATGCAATTTTTCTCATTGATTTTAGATGCCTCTAAAATTCCACTTAGATTTCATGGGAAACATGCATAAAAATATTCATTCTTTCGCGTATCTGTAGAAAATTACGTCTTCTTTTAATTTTATACTCGGAAGAAAAATATAATTCGGTTTTTAAAAGTTTCTAATTGTGAGACGTTTTCATACCATGGAGTGGCCGTTCATAAAACGTCATATCTCTTCATTTATCAATGTGGCTTGTGAAGTTAACAATATGGATTAAATCCAATGCTAAATTTTATGAACGCCATATGGTGTCCTCTTAATACCGTAGCGAAATGTGTGGTTTTTGTATACGGAAAACATGCACAAAAATATTCATTCTTTCGCTCATTCGATGGAAAATTAGGCCTTCTTTCAATTTTATACTCGAAGGAAGGACATAATTCGGCTTTAAAAATCTTCCAATTGTGAGACTTTTTAATACCGTGAAATGGCCGTTCATAAAGCGCCATGTCTCTGCATTTACCAATGTGGCTTGTAAAGTTAGCAGTATGGATCAAATCCAATGCTATATCTTATGAACCCCATATCGTCTCCTTTTAATACCGTAGAGAAACGTGTCGTTTTCGGTACGCGAAAAATGCATGGCTTGTAGTCTGGAAACCCTGAATTCAAGTGTAACGGTAGAGCGGGTTTAAAATTAATCGGAAATTGGCAAAGTTTTTGAAAACCGAATAATACCCTCTTTCGAGTAGGAAATTGAAAGGAGAAGTAATTTTCTACCGAATTAGCGAAAGAATGAATATTTTTATGCATGTTTTCCATAAAATATAATTGGGCTTTTAGAGGCATAGAAAATCAATGATAAAATTCATGCTACATGATTAGTCATTTTTACAGAGTGTAGCTTTCGCATGCAGCCGGAAGGAAGTTCGTTCAAAAGCCTGCAGCCTGAAGTAGCTGAATCATTATAGGATTATACTGCAAACTGATTAGTTTTACAACTATGCTTAATTAATCTTTTCGAAACGCAAATGCATTTCGGAATTTCAGTTGGCATTTCATGAGTTAGCCCACTTAGTTTATATCCTTGCTTTCTGCATATGCATCGCAAGCTGCACCTCTTTCTAAAGCTAATGCATGTATTCAAAGGGAACTTGTCAGCTTTTGATTCATGTTGTACAAATCAGTAAGCGTGACTCAAGTTTGGGTATTAAAAAGCAAATTAAAGACGGACGATTTTATTTGCTTCTACTTGGCAAACAAGTTATGCATTTCCAAGGGTTCTGATAAAACGATTATAGATAAAGAGGGAAAATCAGCAATGATCGGGCGTCAAAGACGGCAGTCACCTTTGTCTGAACGTTAAAAGTGACATCCGGCTACTGTGAATCAATTAACAGCCATTTTCCAATTATTTTTGAAGGAATCCATTGCCATAATAAACTTGGGTTGATTCATCTTACTCCCGGCACGGTAACTAGCTTGAAGTCCAGACAAGTGTTTTGTCTGTTTTTCTACCACTAAATAACGTAACTAAGAGCCGCTCGGTGTTTCCCGTGCATTTTCTGGTATATACCCCACTTTTCAATGTTCAGCACTTTAATTTTCTTAGAAATTGGCGTTAGAACTCCGAGTAAATTACTTAAAAAGAACCTTTTTCGGGTTCGACCAAAAGTAGATACGAATTTTGGGTAAAAATTCATTCGCTTCAGTGGAATAACAATTAAGTCTTCACAAATTGCTAACTGGTAGTCGTTTTTACATGACATAATGTGTATTAAACCTCTTACAGTGGTTTTGACATGAAACACACCCCATCCACTATTCAGCAGACGGTTTTTCGGTCTCAATTCATTTTTTCGTGGAAATATGGGACTCAAGGAATGCAAATCACGGATCTTCAACACGTCCTAAGAATAAAAGACACTCGCTTGCCCGCGGTCATTTAACGGGTGAAATGACCCCCACCCCCCCCCCCATATTCTGAACTGACATTTTGCCTGGGTAGAGTAATTGGCCACGCGGGAAGTAGTAGGCGCGGAGTGCCGTGGCGAGGCAGTTTCCAGACTCGACCTCACTCTCTGCTCCCTCTACCAGACACCAGCACGCTGTCCAGGGGATTGGACACAGAAGATTGACGTGACTAAACAGCCCGCCTGTGCGTGCCACACAAGCCTGGTCCGCGCACAATAGACCAGAATCTCGGAGAAGGTGACACGGTTGCCGATACAAGTGCTTCATTAGCCTGACGTTTCGGATTCTCACTGGAATCCACCATCAGACACCGAGTTAGATAGGCATGTGGTAGCCTAACAACTACATCCTATCAATATTGCAACACCTGGGTAATACCCTACCCTTATCTGACTCTGTCTCTGATGATTGATTCGAGTGAGAATCCGAAACGTCAGGCTAATAAAGCACTTGTTCCAGCGATCGTGTCTCCTTCTCCGCGACCACTTCCTGGAACTCGCCTCTTCGCTTCTATTAGCAGACTAGAATCTCGCTGAAACAAGGGCGTTTGGATCCCAATAGTAACTGAATACAGTTTATACTCTCTCTCACACCTGTGAGTAGTTAAGCCCTCTGACCAGACGTAGTCTCAGCATTGAATAGGAAGGGAAAGGTTACTATTTTTGGTGGACTAAGGGTTGGAGAACTATGACTAAAACAACTCCTGGCTCAGGATGTTGACAGGCCTCTCCTGCAAAAAATTTCGGTCCTGTCCAATGAGACGCAATTTGAGAGTTGATGTCATCCCTTCCTGCTGTTGTTCAGTCGTCAGTGTACGGAAATATCTCTCAGTCTTTCCTACGTAACTGCTACGTACACAACCACACTAGACTTTACAAACACCTCCAGATATTTCCCAACATGCCAGCAGGTCTATCGGCCTTCTTATATGGCACCTGATGCTTGTTTCTGGTTTGTTTGTAAACCCAAATCCGACTGGCTGGCGAAGATTGCTGAGGGTTTACAGAACCTTCTTGATGAACGGAAATGCTCGTCAAAATTTGAGTAAAGTGCGACTCAGTCGCCCACCTCATCTTTGTATGCATGAGATAGCGATAGTCAGATCGTGGCTAATGTGTTTGTACCCTTTTGCGAAGATTTTAGTCCCATCAAACTTAAAGGTGTGGCCGGGTCCCGCCGAATGAACCATGACCTGAGAGCTAACGTCATTCCCCGTCACTGTTGGTGCGTGTTCGGCCATTCCCGTCCAGAGTAATCTTCCAGTGTCTCTGACGTAGCTGCTTTGTCTGCAACTGCAACAGATCCGGTAAACGACTCCAGGCGCTTCCCAACGTGGGAGCGGGTCTTTCGGCCTCACGACCTGACGTCTGATGGTTGCCTCCCGTCTGTGTGCAACTCCAAAGCTGAACGATGCGAGAAGGCGGCTGTAGGCTTTCGAGACCTTCATTAGGTATGGGAGCGCTGACCAAAAATTGGGGCTTGTTGAATCTCGTCTTTCGTCACGTTTAGGCGTGCACCGATTGGCGAAGTTACGTAGGTAACCATCCGCTCTAAGGCCCTATCGAAGATATTGTCGTGCGGCTTATGCTGGCTACCGAGAAGAAAGTGCATTCAAAAGCAGGTGTCCCGGTGTGATCGAAATATCTGAGGAATATGCTGCATAGCAATCAGTATTGCAGTCCTGTCTAAATAATCCTCTTTAGAAGAGCACTCAGCGAGCATACGCGTACTTTCAACAAATTCTCATCGGGGCAGTGCATTCATACTGGAACGAGGTACAAATTAAAACGTGTGAACGATAAGAGAAATAGATTACGGCCCGTCATTTCATACAAGCGAAGTGCGCGAAAAGACGGTGTATGAAATGACGGACCGTAATCTATTTATCTTACCGCTCACGCGTTTTAATTTGTACCTCGTTCCAATATGAGTGCACTGCCCTGATGAGAATTTATCAAAAACTCGCGTATGCTCGCTAAATGCTTTTCCAGATTTCTCCATGGGAAGTTTCGCGACCTTAACCCTCTTTAATCTAAAATGCATTTCAGCACTTCAGTTAACATTTCGTAGGACTGGTCACTGAGAGAGACTTTCGCATGCCATATCGGCGTCGTAGCCAAATATTTACATAATCCGGAAGCTAGTCTGCCAACTCAGTAAGTGATCAGAACTAATTAAAGCGTAAATAAATGCGACGCCAGGTCAGATTTTCATAAACCATTTTGACTCGAATGAACCTCGCTGGTAATCCGACGTGGGCGGACGGAAAATTAATTCTGAAACGGTTGTCACGCGCACTCGTGCCAAAGACCTATGGGCCGTAATTGAAAGTCATATTGAGAGTGGACGATTTTCTACACCAAGATAGAGAGGATACCCAAAACTAACTTTTGCAAATATCGATATGAAACAATCATTCCTTCTGTCTTAAATTTTCTAGAACATCCAGAAGCTGTAACAACGTCTAGCAAATAGACTATGAGGGGTTTCTGAGGCTGAAGTAGCCGGAGAAGCTGTTCGCGCGATGTCACTAATAGAGAGGTCAGCACGCTGTATAAGCGTCCTGGCGAGACATCTGAATAATTAAAAAATCGAGTTTAAAATCCGTCTGCCAACGAGGTAAGTGGTTGAAAAATTAGAGCTTAAATAGTTGCCGTGCGCGGGTCGGATTTTCATAAACTATTTTGATTCGAATAAATTTTGGTAGTTGTCCGACGTGGGCGGACGGTAAATGTTTGTAAAACCCATTCGTGTCAAATTTTTAAGAGCAGTATTTCAAGGTAATACTGACAGTGGACGATCGTCTCTACCGAGAGAGGATAACTAAGACTAAATTTTGCGAATATTCATATCAAGCAGTCCTTTTGCCTTAAGTGTCTTACAACTTGGAGCACACTAAGGGCTGCAGGTGAGTGCTATTTGAACAAAAAAGGAGTCTTGTGATCCTCATTCCTGTGCAGGCGAAATTTATCAAAACTTCTAACAAATAGACTATAGGGGGAGGAGTACCTGAGACTGAAGTAGCTGGAGAAGGTTTACACAGCGACCGTAGTACTGTTCCCCTCTTATTTTAGACCACCAGTTGGTCCGAAACGCCATTAGTTCACTATTTGGACCTCCCAGATTTTGATTCTGAAGTAGTTCTTACCACTTTTACCAACCACTTCACAATGCAAAAAGTGCAGGGACAATGTCTTGTCTCTGCCGGAAATCCATGTATTACACGGCTGACGAAGTGACATGATGATTCCTGACACTGTTTGAATCGGACTGTTCAAAGAGTTCATGCCATATGTATAATTTGCATTCGAATGAAATGAACGGGAATAAATGGGTTATTTGTGAATATAAATGGGTTTTCTGCACAACTGCTTTTACTGACTTCGAGATACACTTAACTTCAGAAGTCAGCAGTTCCATCCGTGCAGACTTTCTGTTTGGCAACTACTTTTGATAGTCCTAGGCGAAGTGCTCTGGCACCCAGCGAGAGGTCAACGATGGAGAGTACTTCAACATTTCTCTGATCACGAACTGTTATGCAGAATATCGCCGGCAGATGACCGAGGGGTTTCCTCCTGTGTATGACGGTGAACATATGACTCCTCCTTAAGTAACTTATGCGCACAAAAACCTTACTTATAAAGAAAATTAATGTGAAAACTTGAAAGACTTAAAATCTTGACGAGAAACCGACTAGTCTCATAGATAAGGCTTCCTTTAAGGAAAAATTTGAATGAGCGACTATATTCCCTTCCGGGGAATGACAGTCTTGATTTCTGAAGACCATAAATTTCAGGAATTATAAAAGACTTCCTATGATGGAGATGTATTCCGATTACCTTCTGAAAGCATAGGAAAATTCCGTAAGCAAATATTTCACCTGACAGATGATCCAGATTTCTACGGTTGAAAGTTAAACAGATTTTGGTTTTCCGAACTTATCTTTATAAAGCTTTGTATCGGTTCTGGCAGGTCAACATATAAATTTTTCGAATGACCGGTCCAATTGTCCCCATTTTGGGACACCTTGGGACATCGAATGCCACTGACCGGACGCCTCTACTTTGCAAAAACTACCGATTGTCATCACCAAAACCAGTGAAAAATCCGAAGGAATCGGCACTCATGGAAGGTCAAATTCGTGCAAGTACACATATAAAAAGGCGTAGGCGGATCGACCGTCGTTCCGACGACGTGCACAAGGATGGAAGCATAGACGGTGACTTGAGCGCGCTTTCATTTACAGTGATAGTAGACTTGCGCAACATCTATCGCGCCGTATCCTCCTTCCCCCTGGGCCTAGTGTTGAGACAGAATCAAGAAAACTGGAGACGGGGTAGAACGCGGTGGCTGGTGCGGTATGAACCTGCGCCTAGGCGTACTACCACACCTCCTGGGTTACACGCAAACGACTAGGACTTAACACAACAGGAAAGTGGGAAGGAAAGCAGCTCGGATCCCAGCTGATTGGGAGTGCTATAAAAACTTCAGTAAGAAGGAAACATTGCAGCCTGACTCTCCGTTCTGCGAGGAGGATCGAGTTATCCCTGTCAGTTAGTAACCCCCTAAACCACGACTTTCAGTTCATTGTTGCAGATTTAAGCGTGTCAGATTGTTTATGTTGAGAAATATTCACTGAGACCGTCAACCCAGTCTCTCTTTATACTCTCTGGCACCATTCCACTGTCGAAGCCGATCAGCTGTCTAACGCGGGGAGTGGATGCAGTGGTAGACAGAGTTAAAGCCAGTCTGTATACGCGAACCACCTACGCGATCTGGCTCCCCAAACACACACACACACACACACATGAATTATACACAAAAGAGGGTAGGCGGCTAACATCTGACGTGTGTGAGTGTGCCATAGGAAGGAGCCATCGCAGCCTAACTCTTAATACATCAGTAGGCGACTCATCACACAAACACACCTTGGACTGACAGCGTAATCAGAGTTGAATAGTCAGTTGCCAACCTTTCAAGCCACGGCGTCTAACATACCGTGATATTTTCAGGTGCGTCAGATTGTTTATGGTGAGGAAGTGTGGGCTGAGAATGGACTTCACTCGCTCTACCCTGTGTGTGCGCAAGTCGACTGTCCGAGCCGATCAACCAACTGATTCTGAGCTTGGGAGAGATGACTGACAGAGCTAAGAATAGGCTATCTGCGCATGCCAAACACACACGACCTGGCTCCCATCCGCACTCACCAGGATTCCACACAGGGAGGAGACTGTTCAGATTTCACATGTGATAGGGGAGTCACATGGAGAAGGAGTCAAAGTACGCACTTGTCACTGACACGAGAGGTGTCTGCGTTGTGTGATCTGGAAGTGTTCATGTGTGATATATATATGCTGGTGGAGAAATGTGTGGCAATATGGACTAGTTAGCTGATTTTCGTGGAGGTGCATTTTACCGATTGGGCCCATGTGATGACTGGTTATTCGAGAGCAACGCGGGCAGTTGATACGATGATGGCAGGTGTGTGTGTGCTGGTGCTCTAAGCACCGGTTTGCTAGTCTCTGTACGGCATATTATCAAATGATCCTCTAGGCCGATGCGTGGCGTGGATGTGCGGTGGCATTCAGGACAGGATAGGTTGGGAGATACTGCGTCGCTCGGGGTTGTTATGCCGAGCTGGTGAATGGGAAGTTGGTGGGGTTGGGTATGGGAGCGTTGTTGGGTGTACAAGGTGTGTCGATATTGCGGGGAATTCTGCTGCCGTGAATATTTATGTGACCGAATAGGCCCATGCGATGGGTGAATGTATGTGGATAATGCAGACAGCAAAGGCGATGCGGCGGGTGTATTTGGGGTTCCAGGCATTGGTAAGCCGGCCACAATGTTGTAGATTCGCAAGGGACCGACCAGGCCAGTGCATGCGGTGGATGTGTGATAGCAATTAGGACAGGTTTGGTCCGAGTCTTCATCGCTGGCGGTGAGGTGATGATAGTGAAGGTAGCGCTTAACGAGGCGTCAGGAGTGTTCTCACTGGTGCCGAGAGTGGGAAAGCAAGTAGTCGTCGTCATCATCGCGGGGTTGTGGCAGGGATGATGGAGGTGGCGGCGACCGACGACGACGAGACATCGGGATTGTGATCACCGGTGATGAGGGAGGAGGTCGTCGTGCACACTGTGGTGTTTTTGCAGGGGTGACGGTGAGAACGGTTATGGAGGCAGCGGCTGGAGTTGTTGCAGTGGGACTTGAGATGTCCGAGTGGACCACTCCGCGTCCGAAATGTTCGTTGGAATCTCGGGCATGTCAGGAGGGGTTTGGTGTTTATGTTGTGTTTGGGGTTCACATGAGCCTTGCGAATCATTCTTCTGGTTTTGGTAGTGGCCATCCGGCCGGTTTCATAGACTGCTGCTCCAAACTTTACTGTTCTTGTCCAGGTCGGTGGGCCCGCGTGCAGGCTTTCCAGGCTTTGTAGTTGACTTGTAACTACTTCAAAGAACTCTTTAGGTGTCTTTGCAGCGGCAGGTGTGACCTCCTTGTCGGCGAGCATCTGTAGAAGCATCTCCATGGAACACTCAATTGGTCAGTTGCTCATCGTCCATCGCAGTTTCAATTTCCTTAGCATGGCGTGGATGCTGAGGATTCCGG
Source organism: Spirometra erinaceieuropaei (assembly GCA_902702965.1). Classification (NCBI taxonomy): domain Eukaryota; kingdom Metazoa; phylum Platyhelminthes; class Cestoda; order Diphyllobothriidea; family Diphyllobothriidae; genus Spirometra; species Spirometra erinaceieuropaei. The sequence continues at coordinate 749,225 of CACRXP010000059.1, forward strand.
TCCTTTCCAAAACTTCAGTCTCCGGGATCCTGCCCTGCCACCTCGACTTTAGGAAAAGAAATGGAAGTGGTTAATTTTTGGCGTTTTTTCTTATAAATTGTTCAGGTCTCCACTCCATACAGCAATGCCGTCAAGATGACCGTTGTGTACACCTTCAGTTTGCTGTTGAGGTGGCGACTGTGACGATTCCATACGGGGTTTTGCAGCCCGCTGAAGGCTTAGCTAGCTTTGGAGATCCGGTGTGTTACTCCACTGGCGATTTTACTGCTGCGTGGAGAAGTTGTCTGCGGTTTTAGCTTGAATGCCTTTTATGTGCAGCGTTGGACGGCGGTTGATTCATGACCACCATTTTGATCCTGGCACTGGTCCGTCGGTTACAGTGCGATGGGTAACAAGTGTCTGGCAAGATTCGCCTTATAGATGAGAATAAATCACTTTGTCTGCAGAAGATTAATTTTTATATTGACAATTGCTGAAGAGCTCGTAAATAGGATGTCTAAGAATGTTTCAAGAATGTGCTTTGTTAGCTTATCACAAGAGAAAGCATCCCGAATTTTCATAATCGTCAGGTCAATTAGGTTTACCGAAGACATTGTATTAGGAGGTAGAAATTACAATCGAATGCATATTTTGCGATAGACTATTTTATACGGAGGCTTGGCGCCCCGTCAGCTATTGCGGCAAATCTTATTCATATTTGGCTTGACCATAACTTGCAGCTGGTATTGAAGAGATGGGTTTAGTGCTTGGTTCCCTCATTATAAACAACCATACACACTTTCACTTATCAAGGAGCTACATATATGTTTTTTCGTAAAACTGGAAGCCCTCGACATCCGGCCTCCTCAACTCGACTTCGTTGGCTCCTACTTATCAGTCAGTATCAGTCAGTATATTTGGAGTAAACGACAGAAGCCATGAAAACTCCATTTAGAGGGTACAGGTATAAATTAGAATAGTTAAATTACAAAACTTTTGCTTGCAGCTTTAGTAGGGAGAATTCATAAATCTAATAATGTAACATAAAGGTGAAAGGGGTATTATATTCGCAAAATAATTGCGAAAAACTTTGTTCACCGCATTCGGACTGTGAAAATTTCAATATGGGCTAAGTTTGAAGCAAAAATATGATCTGTTGAAATCATGTTAGTAGTATATTTATAGTCATTTAAATAATCCGTTAGATCAGGCTTCGGCAGTTTGGGTTGCCTTTCAGCAGGTGAGTATCCAGTTGTCTCTTGAACACGTTCACGGTAGGGGAATTAACAACAAACTCCGGCAAAGAGTTCCATTGGCGAATGACCCTCTGCGAGAAAAGGGAGGAACGTTGATTTGTGTGGCACAGTTCCTTTTTAAGCTGGTAATCATGTCGTCTGAGACTGGACTTGGGTGCCATTTCAAAAAACGTTTCCTAGTAGACATCCAGATTAAGTCCTTTTATCAACTGGAACGTTGCTATGAGGTCACCTCTGTCCTGCCTGTAGTGGAGGGGATAAAGGTTCAAAGCCGTCAGGCGCTGCTCGTACGTGAAGTTTTTGAGGCCATGAACAGCCTTTGTAGCACGCCGTTGTACACCTTCAAGGATATCTATATCCTTCCGAAGCCACGGCCGCCAAGCCTGTACCGCATATTCCAGGTGCGGCCGCACAAATGTCCCGTATAATTTGCCAAAAACATCTTTATTCAAGTGAATAAACGTTCTGTGTATCGCGTTCATAACGGACATTGCCCGCACAGCGACTTTAGAACACTGCGTGGTGACGTTTAGATCGTCTTTAATGAATACACCGAGATCTTTTTGCACATCTACGGTTTTAAGTGGTTGATTGTCCAGGAGATACTGTCGTTGGGGTGCATTTGTTCTTCGCCTCGCTGATACTACGTGCATTACTGCGCATTTTTTGACGTTGAATTTCATGCACCATTTCTCGCTCCATGCGTGCAAATTCGTTACGTCCTCTTGTAGCATCCTGACGTCATCATCATCTTTTATCGCTCTCCAAAGTTTAAGGTCGTCTTCAAAGAGCGCTATGTCTGATTTCACTTCCCGTACCAGGTCATTTACATAGATAATGAATAGGAGCGGCCCAAGAACTGACCCCTGTGGGACTCCACTCGTAACAGGTGCCCATTCTGAGCAGTAGCCGCCCGCAGTGACTTTTTGTTGCCGTCCATTTAGGAAATCTTGAATCCAGTTCAGAAGATTTCCTCTTATCCCTACTTCTGATAACTTTTGAATGAGGCGCTTATGTGGGACGCAATCGAACGCCTTGCTGAAGTCAAAGTAAATGACATCAACTGGATATCCTTTATCCATGGCCTTTGACCAATGTTCGAGTGACGAAAGCAGATTTGTGAGGCAGGACCTCTTTTCGCAGAAGCCATATTGAACTGAGGCGATGTGACAGCGGAAAGTATCGAGTGATGTAATAGATTTTTTAACTAGCCTTTCCATCAGTTTGCAGCAAATGCATGTCAAACTAACCGGCCGGTAGTTGGTGGGACATAGCCGTGATCCTCCCTTCTGGATAGGTACGAAGTTTGCCAACTTCCATGTGTCAGGTAGTTTGCCAGCTTCCAGCGATTTTTGGAAGATTGTAGAAAGTGGCTCTGCTAATTCTTCAGCTAGCTGACGCAGGAGTACACCTGGGATCTCATCTGGTCCAGGTGACTTGGCCGGATCCAGCTTATTTAGCTCTGCTAAAACTAACTGCGGAGTAAAAAATACTGTGCTTATAAGTGGTTGGTTGGCGGGCAGTGGAAGAGAACAGGACTGGAGGGGTGGTTCTGTGGTGTAGACACTTTGGAAAAACTCGGAAAGAAGCTCGGCTTTTTGAAAGCCATCGCTCACAATTCGGTTATTCCTGTCCTTTAAGGTTGTCAGATGGTCCCGGTTTTTTGTATTGCTCCTGATATATGCATAGAACGCTTTAGGTTTTTGCTGCGCCTCTTCTAGGAGCTTCATTTCATAAGAAGCTCGTACTTCTCGGATGAGTCTTTTGCATAAGGTTCGTTGTTGTCTGAATTTCTGAAGTTTTTCTGGGTTCTCCGTTTGTAAGAAGATTTTCCACAGCTTCCGTTTTTTTCGGATTTCCTTCTTAACCGCTGTTGTCAGCCATTTCGGTTTGTTTCCGGTTGGATGTTTCTTGAGGGGACAGTGCCGTTCAATCAGGTCTCTCATAGTTGATTCGAAGGTTTCCAGCATTCGTTGACGTCTCCTCGTAGTGCTTCGGTCCATAATGTGTGTCCAATCTCTGATTTCATTGCCTCAAGGTTACCCCTCCAGACATTTCTTAACGACTTTGAGCTTCGTTCGGGGACAGCTACGAGTGTCGACTCCCACATTAATGTCATGTGATCACAAGAACCTAGGGGCGGGCCTACATTTATTTCATCAACGCTTTCCTTGTTCTTGGTAAACACAAGGTCCAGGCAACTAGCTCTCTGACCTTCACGCATCCGAGTCACAGTTCGTACATGTTGAAACATAAATTCATCAAATGTCATGTCTAATAGCATTTGGTCGAATCCTTGTCTGTGGCCCTTAACTGTCATAAGGTCCCAATTAATCCGCGGAGCATTGAAATCTCCTACAATAATAGTGTTTTGCTTTCGACTGTCCTCGCGGAGTCGAGTGATTAACGCTTGATCTTCGTCGGCAGGTTGATTTGGAGGTCTATATACAACGGCGATAGTAACGTTTTCAGCTTTGGGAACCAGCAAATGACACTGCAGCAGCCCCAGATCATGCTGATTTACACATTCTTCAACAGGGTTATATTCGACCGCATTGCTTATATATAGGGCAACTCCGCCACCTCGCCTTTTGGTTCGGTCTCGTCTTAACACGTGATAACCATCTAACTGTATTTGGGGGTCTGTGACATCTGGGGTGAGCCACGTTTCAGTTAATGCAATAACAGCAGGACATAGTTCGGCCACAATTATTTTAAGTTCATCGAGTTTGTTCAAGAGGCTTTGTACATTTCCGTAGAAGAACTTAATTTTATGTAGGTTGTTGCGTCGAATTAGTTGCTCGGCCGTGTGGCCTTCGTTAGTATGACAGGCGTCCTCCACAGGAGGGGTCTTTGTCGTCGAACAATCACTCCGTTCATTATTACTAGTCCTTTCTCTCCTTGTTCTTTCAAGGTCGTCAGCTCTGCCTTCAGCGCCCTCCATTTCATTCTCTCTTGTACTGAGTAATCCGGTTGAAAAAAAGACCTCTATGGCCAGGGATCCCCCCTACTGTCCGTTCAAGTAGAAGATCCCTCTGGAGTTTACTTTCTAAAACTATCTTTAAAGGTCTTGGTTTCAGCCCTTGAGAGCTCGCGCTATCTTTACTGTTTAGTCGGAAAAGTTTCAGAATCTCAATGGCTTCATCTTCTATTATTATGCTATCCGTTGTAAGAAAGTCATGGTTGGTAATTGCTACTCAACGCCTCACTCGATCGCGTGTGGCGTATTCCAAGGCAAAGTTATTGGTCCGCCATTCATTTCTTCACATCAATGATATCTCGATGGAAATAAGGCATTCGCAAACGCTCATTTATGCCGATGGCCCTAAGTGCGTCTATTCATATTCTGAGAATACCGCAAATGTTTTCGTTGGAAATATTAACTCCGATCTACTCTGATCGTCAGGTGAAGTTCACCTTGGCTGATGGAGTTTTTTTTGTCCGAATTTAGTTCCATATCTTTTGGCCCTGCCAAGCTTCCTGGTCCCATAATTTTTCAATGTAACCCACCCTCAGAATGCTGCACAATAAAGGACCTAGGTTTAAGTTATTCAAATAAGCTTACTTTACCACCTTGTGCTGATTGAATCTCTGCTAAATCAGCGCAGATATGCGGACTCATATCACACGACATTTCCTTCCGAAAATGAAGATGAGACTTTATCAACTAATCGTTCTTCTCGTCCTCGAACGCTGCCACCCATTCTCTAGTTTAATGAATGCCTGCGACCGTACCAAAATCGAAAATGCTCAGGAGTTTTACTCTAAAACTCTTCCCCGCGCTGGATCCGATATTTCTTAAGCTGAGAGATGTCATTTGGCGAAAATTAAGTTTTGACGGGTTGGAAGGCTCGAGGTTAGCCTTTACTTTCTGTGTCGAACTAACTCTAGTTGTAATCTTCCACTTACTGATGCCCTTTCCCCAGTTGATCGGTCTTCTGCCACTTAATACCTCTATAGTGATTCCGCCGCCTCTTTGCTCTACGTCTAAACGCCCCACATTTGCATTAAGAGATGCCTTTTGGAATAATCTTCCCCTAGAAATCAGATTATCGTTTAAATCATGGTTGTTCAAATCGAACTTACGTTAGCACCTTAACTCAGAAATCAGAAAGTCATTGTTGACTGTTTTATTCCCGAACACTCTTCTTTCAGACTTTTAAAAATGTCTGTCGGTGATTTGATGGCAAACAGTAAATATTTTACTTGTTCAAGTGGAGGACCTCGCTTAGGTTTTTACAATCCCGTTTTTTTATTTACTGCTAAGTTGATCGTTATTACGCCTCCCCTGCAGTGATGATGTTCGCGGATTTCAATGGCAACTCCTGACTCCGACCCCAAGCGATCTGCTGACGATCACGGTGGCTTCCTCTGTTTCTGTCATCTGCTAGTAGTTTAATCGGTCATCAACGAGATATCCTGGTCTCATCTCTCCACGCTTTGATGATCCTCGCAGCCTTGAATGTCTTCTCTTCACTCGGAGTCTAAACAGACTGTGACTGATCGCGGTAAGTTCCTCCTGCCTCGCCACCTTGACGGTTGCTTCCGTCGTTATCCCAAAAAAATATTATGATTGTATCTGCGGCAAATAGTTTCCTCCGGTCTAGAAACTCTGCGTTTCGAACCCGTATGTCCCCTCTCCTGCAGGGCGGTCTTGTCCCATAGGCATATTGGCCTTTCCATGAGTGACAATTTTTTCTCCTTAAAAACTAATCTGTTAACATTTATTTCGCTTTTTTCAATTTTTTCACTGTTCGCTAACCGTTTTTCATATCAGACTGCCTATTTTATAAATATAAACTGAAAAATGTAAGGTGTCTGCTTGCTCATTCTAAAATTCCCTTGAAAAATGTACTTTTCCTTGCCGTGAAAGCATTCTTATGGATGCTTAATAAAACGATCTGTCTAATTATCACAACACGCAAGAAGTATTATCTTGGAAGAATGACAAATGACGTGAGGGTCAGGCTTCAGTCTTTCCCCAATGCGGCACTTGTATCATGTCCCTACGACGGGCTACGCAGAAGTTTCAATGAACCAGCACGGGGCCAGATACACGTTATTTTGCTGCGCATCCATAGCAACTGCCACACGTGGGGATGACGGCACGCCTAGGCGCAGTCCCACGCCGTGCCAGCTACCTGACCCAGTCCTGCAGTAGACGAATCACCAGCTTGGACAGTGCTCTGGTACTTGAAAGAGGTAAGAGAGAACGGATCTACTCCGGGACTGCTGTCCCAGAGCACTCAACGCACATTCTTCACCAGAGACAATCGGACGCGCTTTTAAACTATCAGAATGCGATAAAATCCGTGGCTTGAAATGTTTCCAACTGACAGGATAATTCGGTCCCCCTCTTAGGACAGAGATTCAGGTGCAACGGCTCATGAATGTGACCTCTATGGACGTCCACCGCGCAGTTGTTACCCGAGTCGTCCCTTTCTTGTTTCTGTGTAACTCTGATCCTTTGTTTGCGAACTCGCCGTGCGTGGCACACGCAGACGGTCTGCTTAACTTTTTTAGCCACAGCATCCGATCCCGCCTCTGGTCTTCTTCACTATGTCTCAACACCGACCTCGGGTGGGTGAGGGAGGAGTGAGTGTGGCAGATGCTGCGCGAGTCTACTATCATCGTATCCTAATTCACACACAATTCACCGTGCCTGCGTCCACCCTGCTGTAAAGTACACGGTGGACATCGTCGATAAAGACGGTCGAATTGCCAACTCTTCCCGGCAAGATATCTAAGGCTCATGTCGAAGTTTAGTTCATGTGTACGTGTGAAAAGCGGTGGGTCGCGCACGTGGGCGTGGATTCAGCTCCCTCAGTCATTGGGCCAAAGCCCACGCGATATTAAGGCGTGCGTTATTCGACGTCAGTGAATTGTAAACAATTTTAAATGTCGTCTTCCTGTCGGCAATGCCAGATCGATTGGCGAGTCTAATTGCACACTCTGCAAACTTCGCTTGGCTCGGTGTTCAATATCTTCCGTGACTGTCATTGGCGTCAGTAATAAATTACTGCCAAAAATCTTAATTTCCATCGGCACCTCTCAAAGGGAGTTTTTCACAGTTGGGTCAAAGTGGATTATTTGAAATCTGCAAAACACCTGTTAATTACGCCAGCTTGGTAGCCATCTGGTGGATTCTAGATGGATTACAAAGGAAATCCTACCTGCGCAGTCAGCCTAATGTATCAGGTTTGGTGGATTTCAGACATTGCAGTAGGTTGAGCAGGTAACTTGATCCAAATGTGATTACACTAACATCTCCCGATGGGTCCTCGTATCTCAGATGCCTAGAGCATCGGCGTACTAAAGCCTCCCGTTGCTGTCGTGGGTTCGAATCCAATTGGGGCGCCGAACAGCTGGGTGAAAATTAGTTATTCAAAATCTGCCAAAACGCCTGTTACTATTTTTAACCGACTGCTTGTGCCAGAAAGTGAATTTCCTTTTTAAAATTATCTGATCAAACAAACAAAGCCGAAATCATTGTCTATTTTCAAAAACCCCTACGTGTCAGGAGTTATGTCATCTTCAGCACATACTTCTAACCCACACTCAGAGTATCTTCGGCAACGTCTTCAGGAAAAATTGTATATTTTTTCGGGAAAGCGAAACCTCCGCCTTGGACCGTTCGTGCTTCCCTGATGTCTATTTTTAGAAATAATTACCAGAAGTAGTGGTTGGGGGCTGTTGACATCCCGCAGTCAGGGAAGCGTCGTCAACGGTGACGGGCATTTCAAATTATTATCGATCAAGTTGGCAGCTACTGCCTTCTAGGTGTGGCAGAGTGCTGGTCAACTAATTAAGACCACTCCTAATGATAGTCTGCGAAATGAGTGAACTTGTTCTCCCACGATATCCTGCATAGTTTCCGTTTAACCTTCTTGGGAGTTGGAACCATCCAATACCTGTAACCAATAAAATAGCAGACGTGTGGATGATTTCTATTCCACTCTAGTCGTCAGGTTATAGTTTTGTTTTCCTTTAAATGGAGATATCTTGCTCATGCGTTCTAGGTGACTGGGGATTCAACGGTGCTGTGAGATGAGGTGCCTAGGTGGCGGCTGCTCGGCATCCTGTGTTGATAGAACATGAGGTTCTCTCGACTACAGCACACATTAAAGGACAGTCGGCTCATGCGGTTTATCTGTGGTCCGGATGGTTATGAGGCTTAACTGTTATTCTACAAATGAGATTCATAGCTAATCCAGGTTTGGCCGATTCCCTGATATAAATAACCTTTCATCGACTTGTAAACTTGGCGCCAGGCAGACGGTTGATGGTCGAAATCGCGGAGTCGAACTAGGATTCCTTTGATTTCTGTGCGCTTATAAATGATCGTATGGTATGCAACTTAGCCTAAATAACCAGAAATTACCTCTTTTGTATTATTCAAAAAGAGTTAGGACTTATGGACGAACATAGATTAAAAGGTGGGACAAAAAGTCAATAGATATTGTTTAGCTGTACAGTCGATATCCGCCTATTCGCGGTTCAATATTCGCGGATTTCTTTTTTACGACATATCTAAAATATGCGCCAACTTTTTCCATTTATGTTCGTGACTCGACACGTTTTTGCGATAGAGATCGTGATTCATTGATTTTCGGATACTAATATCACTGCAAACAATTTTAAAGTATTTTAGGATGGTGTTTGAACATTAAAATAGGCAGTTATGAACGTTTGGGGGGCCTCAAGTATTCACTGATTTCCCCTGTTGGTCGGCAATGTGATCTCTAACCTCCATAAACAGCTGGGGTCGACTGTATTGTGGAACCGCTTAAACTCTTCGCATATGGCAGGTCTAGGATCACAGTACCGGAATAAAATCAACACTTTACTGAAGTCAGCGACTTGCCAAGCTGCCAGTAGTTTGTGTTTCAAGTTATTTCTTATGTTCCATCAACTATGTTTGCTTTGCAAACTGTTTAAGTTTAAACCGGGTGGCATCACTTTAATCGCCAATGCAATTCAGTCCTGAGCCCGAACCAAGTCCATAGGAACTTCTGTTTGGCTATGTTGAACTGGTAAAATAGTCATCAGGATGCTATGACTTAGGTGGTTGTAGATCGATAATTATATTGTTGATGGCAAATGATACATGTTTTTGACACAACGCGCTGAGTTCGACAAAAACACGTGAAGTGCAGGCGAATTATATATGAAGTCAAAATAAAGCTCTGCTGTGTCCTCTATCTCTCATGTTGGTTTATGCATGTACAAAAGTAACAAATTAATGTCTGAACATTTCAACTGCCCAGGCCGACTTGGTTCTTGTTAAGGGGGGTACTCAGTTCGGAACCCCCACATCATAGATTGCATATAAGTACAAATGGTGCACCGGTAAAGAAGGCCCTTCCCCTGACCATAATATAGAACAGACTAAATGAGTGGTGACGAAGTATTCAGATGATATAATGATAGGCCCGCGGAGTTATCTGCACTGAAAACGCATGTAGCGGCGATATCGTTTTCCAGGACTATAAATAAGACGATCGATCAATATTCAGCTTTTGAGTCCGTTGAAACAAATTACGAACGGCTGCAAATTTAGAGGTGCAGGACCTCAAACCCCATTTAGATCGAAGATGCTGTGTGTTACGCCACTCTTGCAGTTTTTCTTGTTTAAAGTTTGAACAGAAAATGAGTACCTCCTACTCCGTATTACAGGTGGCCTAGTGCTAACTTCCAGGGGAAGAGCTTACATTTTTTCTTAAATCCAATCCTGGCCTTAACTCTCCAAAGTTAACCCTTCAAACGCTAACACTCCCAACTGTGACTTCAAACTCTGGAATTTAACTCAGGGCCAACAGTAGTACGTGAGGTTCTTTTTTCCGTGCCCTACCGCCTTAAGAAGCTAACAGGACTTCGTGTGAAAACAGTCTCCAAGCCAAGAATGACATAAACTAGCCTTGGTCTGTTCGTTGACTCCAGCTTTCACCTGTCCCTTATTAGGACTTGCGCTGCATCAAGGTCAAGGCGCGCAGCTCAATTTCAAAGATAAGTGAAGCTCTGCATTTATCTGGATATTCTTAAGTAATTAATGCCTGTTTTTTACTTGAGTCCGTTTTAAAAGTCGCCTTTCTATATAAGGTAAAATTTTTTCCCAG
>CACRXP010000059.1:759963-784504 GCA_902702965.1 Spirometra erinaceieuropaei
ACAGTTTTTTTTCTCCTGAGCCCTCCAAACCACAAAAACCACCATCAACTATATTTTTATGCCTTAAGCTCAGGAGTTTTTTTTTTTCACTGCTGGTCGGATTTGTGTTTAATCGCTTCCCTTGACAATGCCTGTAAACTGGAATTAAATTAAAATTTATTTATTTATTTATTTAAAACTTTTCGGTAACCTGAGAACGGACCCCACATAAGGAACTTCCTCTGTTCGTCAACTGAGGGACTCTTGTAAAATACCAATTGGTTTATGTGCATAAAAACATTTGACCCTCATTTTGCCTTCTACGTTAAACATATTAAAATTATGTACTCTTCCGCACTGCTTTATTAAATAATAAGCTTGACGGTCAATTTTTTGCTATTTTCGAACAGTTTTGAGTAAATAATGGCAATTATTCTAGCATGTGCTCGTAAAAAATCCTTTTTTCCCTACCAGCAAATACCTCCGACGTTTTCCGAAGATATTATTCTGGGTGTGTTCGCTACCCTCATATTTCCCAGCTAATCTAAGGACCAATGGAAATTTGACTGGTCTTGACACCATAATTAATTCAGAAAATGTAAGATTTTATACTTCACTTGTCAACATGAACTTTTAAACACATGCATGCAGAATAAGGTACCTGTCAAATGGACTCGCAGCCACGTAAATATGTGAAAAATGAGATCCTTTTTGACTACATTTCCGGTTAACTTCATAAACCTGATAAGATAAATGTTGCTCTAGCCATAGAAATACGAATATTCACAATACAAAATATTTGTAATCTCCCAGCGAATCTGCGATCGCGTGTCCTTAATTCGCAAAGCAGACGACGGTAATTTTTTCCGTAATTAAAAAACACATCCACATAAGTTGTGTCCATTGTCTAATTTTCTAACCAATTGTCCTGTATGAAGACATGTACCGCAAGTTCCCAAGCGACAGAGCAAAAATTCAACATTCCTGCGACTGTGTAGTCGGCTACAAGAACTTCACATTTGTCCTGCCCTGAATATTCCTGATCGCGGCCAACAGGACTCGTGTTCGTGTCGCAAGCAGTAAATATCTTGAACCAAATGCTCAACAGTCAAATCATTGGAGTTCGAATCTCAATTTTCACGGGCTGGCGTTCAGATTCAATTCAATTATTTTATTAAAGACCCGTCGGGGTCCCATCAAAGCAAGTAAAAATAAATTTACATGCAAATTTTAGACGATGTAGGCAAAATCTGCACAAAGTGCAATGCATAGTTTTTGAGGTTAGAAGTCCGTTAAGCAAAATGAAAATGATCAGGCTAAGTGGTGGAAATTTTAGTGGATATTTTTCGAGGATGGCAATTTTGATGAAAAGTGGAAGAAACTTCCATTATTTCATTGTCTTGGGCGATCGTGTTGCATGAATGGACGGCCAGACTAAAAGAAACTAAGTTGTGAAATCTGGAAAAATCGGAATGTTGATAGGCAACAAGTTGCTGATCTCGAATTTTCCTTGGGCGTCCAGCACCGTACCATTTATCCCTTATTTAAGCTACCAGAACCACGAGGCTGTCAGCCAAGTGTTCTGCTATAACCAAGAGTGTCTTGCTGGCGTGCTCGCCATATTCTATGCGTTGATAATCGGTTACCAGTCTATACGGAGCGCTTCATGAAGATACGAACCATCAGACGGTGTTACTGCTTGTCCATACTGGGAATGTCGTCCAAGTCATATAGCTGTGGTCCTGACTAGAATATATAAGTTTGCCGCTGTGACATATTCACTTTCTTGATAAGATGTCTATATTTTCAGTCATACACGTCGTCAGATTCTGTTCTTCAGTCTCTGACTCTAATAACTAACTGACTGGTAATACATTTCGACTGGCATAACTGCTATGTAAATATCTGCATGTTTTTTCGTACGTCTATCCGTAAATAGGGTTTTCTAAGACTCCGCTTATAGCCCTCACATATACTGATTTATACTGACTCAATTGGCTATTGGTTAATAAGCCGGGAGCTTTATTGTCATGTTAAAGATTGTTTGGTTACGAATCAAATGTTGTTTTTTGGTTGCTTTCTCTGGAAGACGCATCTCAATGTGCCGGTTGAGGAGAGGATCTGTTACTCTTTGCTCGACAAATGCCGGTTGTTCGTAATCAAAATTAGCTAATATTTGTACTAGTTGTCTTATATAGGACATATGCGATACACGCTCCTATTTTGTCCGCCAACCACTTAGTTTAGATTTTATGCATATAGTTCACATATGTTTTGCCTGTTTATTTTCTTAATATCTGTCATCTCTATATTTCTTTTTAGGTGCTGTCAAATATTCCCCGAAGCTCTAATGGCAGATCATTGTTGTACTTGCCTGAGTTCCTTAACCCTCCTCTTATATTCAGCCGAACATTCTGACAAGTCTCGTGTCTGGCACGTCTATGGTTTTTGCCGCAGGATTTGCGGTCATTCAGGCGTCTTTTGACTCATGGATGTATTCTGAGCAATAGTCCAGGCTTTGAATAACCCAGATGTCTTGGCACCAAAACCGATCATGGCATCTATTACTGCGCATTTGTGTGACTCTTCAGATTATGGGAGTCTTTGTGACCACAAGTCTGATGTCGAAAAAGACGAAGTAAATTACATTTAAATTAAATTTTGAAGGTACTTCTCTGTATTTCTTCCCAAGCGAGCGTTGTGGGTATGGCATACACAAGAGAATTCGGTGGTATACTGCATCTTGTTCCAGACTTCGAGGTAGATAAAGAAAGCAACGAACTAACAAGCGGTTTGTTTTTTTTGATGTTTTTTATTTGAACAGTTATTCTTGAGATCAATCCTAACTTTATCATTGCAGTTGAATCAGTTATCCAGGAATTATCGGGTACACTATCAAAGCAGGACGGTAACATTATTTATGAATCTGGATGTGCTCCTTTTAGTTAAACTTTTGCCTATTCAAAGAAATCTTTTCGGTAAACACGAGTTGACGCCCTATGGGAATTACAGATTATGACGATTGCTTACACAGACTAGGATTGATTAAACTCCCCTTCGCCCCTTCCTTTCCCGGAGATGGTGAAAACGAGAATTTTGTCCTATCGATGTTGCCAAGAAATTCAGTCGAAATGGTTTTTGATTTAAACTCTAATTTAAAGTTCAGATCAAATCAGCTGGAGCCCTTCTAAATTATTTTTCACGACGCATTTCGCCTGTCGAACTATTTCCTTCAGACCCGTCAATTGGAATCATCGATATACAATTTCATAACCGGTACAATTCGTCAGAATTTTTTACATAGTCAGGTTTAAATACGTTTTTATTGACCAGCAAAGTCTCTTCTGCTTGCAAATATTTGGGCCCTACACTCGAGGAAATATGTTAAAAAGTAGTGATGTCAAAGTTGCTGAAGTGAATAACGGACAGAGCTTGTATGGTAAGTGGTTTAAATAGCTCTGTGTTATTCTGCACTTTACTAGCACTTAAACCAGCTTTCAAAAACCTTTCTCTTTAACTTATAATTAAAGAATTCCGCTAAAATGGGCTTTCAGAAGAACTCAGTCGAAATGTATACTCTTTAACGAAAAGTGTTATTTTGTGCCTGATAAAACAGCACTCCATCTGATCTTATATAACTCTATTAGAAATATGGTGCACTCGACATACTGGACGTTCACAACTTTATGCTATGTAATTTTGCTGAATAATTTTTGTCGTTCTTGCTTAGAATGTACACTTTCGGTTTTAGAACATGAATGATTTCTAACGCTCAGTCATGCCGGCACCACCACGTACGAGAGAGTTTGATATGAATTTTCTGTATCCTCAGTTATGGTGAATGCTAAGTTTTTGATTCATTGCAATTAAAAATGAGCAGCTAATAACAATAACGATGACTAAAACAGGAGAATATAGAGTAGTCGCTGGAACGGAGAGACAAAAAAAATAAATTTTGCGGTCTGCCACTGTGCAATCTTAGATAGCATATTATATGAATCTGAGAAACTGTCATGAATCGTCTGTGCGTTCATCAAGAACCTAGAGCTGGACGATCCAGGTTAGTTGCAGAAAGCCTGTTTACTCCTCTTTTCCATGGACTTTAAATTATCGCCTTTTCTGAGGTTACAGAGAAACACATAAGTGCGTGCATACTCATACTTTCAGTTTATTTAGTGTGTCTAGCGCGTCATTTTTAAGATATCGCTACGAGCTGCAATCTGGGCTTCGAATTATTTTTCGGTGATTCAGAGAGCTTGTAACAGGTCACAGTTGGTTAAACCTGTTCTAGAGCCCCAATATTGACTCTTTTTCCGATCGAATTTTGTGTTCAAGTGTTATCCCCCTTTAGCTCCAACTAATAATTTGGGAATGTAGAATGCATCTAACTATCAGAGTAGATGGAGGCTTAAATTTCTTTCTTTCAACACTATTGATTTTGAATTTCATGTCAGACTTTTCCAGTTAGAAAACAGGTTAACGTTGATATAAGAGAACAGCAAGGGTTTAGGGGGCTTTTATAATTCTCTGGTCCTGTCTGATACGTGTCATCCGATAGTGTCTTATTCTTGCTAAATATCGTCCATCTTGCCTCGGCTTAAGTAAGTGAAAATTTCGACCGTCATACTGCTCTGAGGTTCAAAGAAGTGGAGAGTTGTCTGCTTTTTCTGATGTCCAACCAGCAATCATGAGTTGCAAAAGAATTTATGCTAACTAAGCATGGTCTTATCTCACAGATTGTCTCTTACTCATGTTAAGTTTGTAACGCAGAACCCAAAAATACGGTTGTGACCCTCGGCAAAATTGTGGCGCTTATATTTGTACTGGATGGCAGGAGGTCTTTGTGACTTTTTAAAATGTTCATTTCAGTGCTAACAGACAAACTCATGTTACTAGCCACTTTCAATTAGCCGCTTTAAATTTTGCGGTTTAAGGCGTCGCTGGAGCAGACGGTTTCTTTTCAAAGCTTTACGTGGTATGCCTTAATCTTCTTTTTCCAACTCCTAAATTTACATTTAATGACATCGAAAGTCACCATCTAAATGTATTCACTGGCAGATCTCAAGATATGTTGACCGCAATTCTGAAATGCGTTTGATATTACGAAGGTTTACTTAAGTGGGTCGTAAGATTATCTTCCAAGATGCTTCAATCACACCAGAATGCTGGCTTTTAGATAAACTTTTTCCAGGTGCCAACGAATACCACGCTCGATAACAAGATGACCACTTAAATAGTATAAGATTTTATCACTTACTTTTATGACCTAACAAATGTAAATTTACTTTATGGAAAACATGCACAGATACATCCTTTTTCATACTCGTTTTATCTTTATATCTTTTGCAATTTTTTGAAAAGGGATGTCTTCCGTTTCTAAAAGACCTGTAAAAATGAGATTCTTTGAGATCGCAAAACGCCCATTCAGGTAATAACCTGGCTGATTGTTTATTAGTGTTCCTTATAAAGTCTACAACATTTTCCATATCCATTGCATAATTTTATGAATCTTACATCATATATTTTTGACTGAATAGGGAAGTGCGTGATTGTCCTCACACGGTAGGTATACAATGTTCAAACTGTGAGCCTCAAACGCAAATGTAACGGCAGATCGCACTCAGAATTATTTGGAAATTGAAAAACCTTTGAAAAACTAAATATTCTCTTTATTAAGCAGAAGAATTGATTTTCTACTCAACAATCCCATGACTACTTTTGCACACTTTTTCATGATATATATTTAAGTTTATAAACGCATCGGAGGAAGATATAAAACGCCATACTATCCAAATAGTCATCTTAACCCAGCGCGATTTTTGCACGCTGTTGAGGAGAAATGCCTTTAAAAATTCAGCACCCTGGCGCGTCGGAAATGTCATGGGATTATGCCGCGTATTAATCAGTATTACAACCCCACTTGAGCAACCCTCCCGAACCGAGACCGCATTCCAAGATTCCGGTTAAAATTCCGTGAGATCTGTCACTAACATGTGATAACGCCATTTTTCTAAGCAAGCCTTCCGAATTTGCTTATTTTGGTCGGAAAGCGGTCAAAAACATTGCGTTTTGAGATTTTTGAGAGATTTGGAGGAAGAGTCGTCTTAAAAGTTCATGTGTATTGTGACTTTATTTACAAACACATTATTGTCTAATTGTAAACTTGTATAATATCCTTCTCCAGACTAACCGGGCCTTTTAGAAAGTTTTTCGATATTATTGTCGGGTTAACTTGCTTCTCATCTTTTTATGTCCAAAGGCTACTTAAATAACTGCGTCACCAGCCATGGCAGCAGGCTTTTATTTCGATGGCTAAGATGCCCACTCAAGGATGAAAAGGAGGTTCTCACTCGTCTGAATACGGTGGAACTTTTATCAAAACCTGCAAATCGGGGTCTTTTGCAGACAATAAGAGACACTTTGAAACGCATAGGAGATATTCCAGTAAGTAGTCTTTATTGTGCGTGGCGTAGCACTCTCTGACTTATCAATAATGTTTGTTATTATCGTACAAACATATTATAAGCACTTAGCCTAGCTTTTAATTGCTAGTGACTAGAACAATTATTAAATCCTATTATGGAAACTAATGAGTTCAAACTGACAGAAAATATTTTGTTTCAGTCAAGTGGCAGGTGGGACTGTAAAGACCCAGATGTATAACACGTGATGCGAATGCGGGGCCCTGTATCTTGATTAAGTCGTGCTGCAATACTCTTTCGGATTGTATGCGCTCCCTATTTCTGATTACGCACTTTTATACTGCTCTACATACCTGTACTTGAGCCTAACCAACTAACTACATATTTTCCTATTTCTTAAAACTTGTCGGAATGTCGTTGATGGCACTTTCCATGTTTTTGAGAATCCTTCGAATGTCTTTCCCTTCATGAAATTCGAATCATTTCTGAATGCTTTTAGCGAATACTGTTCAAAATGAAAATTTCGGCCGCTTCCCCAAACGAATGGAGAACATTCCTAAAGGTGAACTTTGACCAGTCTGTGAATATCTACTTCTCCATTTAGTCTTTGCATGCAATGAAGGAACTGACCAATCTGTGCTTGCCACACGCGGTGTTGGCTTCTGTGGCCGAGGAGGACAAACAGCGGTTAAGTGCGGAAAACACACCTCGTCTACTAATACCGAGACTACTTGATAAAGTAGTTCAGACAATTGACATGGGTTCTACATCCCGACAGAAGCGATTTGTCGTGCGCCAAGGCAAACATGATTGGCTAGATGAATGTGAGTTACCTCTGAGTCCAACTTAATTGGTTACTGACCTTTAGGGAAACAGGTGTACCGTTGCCTGCCGGATATTCTCAGTCGATTTGCTGAGCACGAACTGGGCAAGTTGAGGGGTTATATTGATGCCTGCGGTTTAATTTACTTCCCATTGGTAAGCATTGTTCCTAATAGTACAGCATATCGCATTTATGTACTCTCCGGGCTCATTTTGTTTTGTGCTGGATACCTTTTTCGATGCAGATATGGCATCCTCGTTGTGGACGTCAATAACTAAGAGAGGAGATTGGGCGCTTATTTACTTAGTACGCGTGCCTTGACAGCCCACTGTGAGCTGATCGAAACAGCACAGTTTTAGAAGCCGCAATATGACCTGAAGGGAAAGTGAGTCAGTGAGAACTATTAATTACAGAGGTACTACAAGAAAACCGTCGGGTCCGACAGGCCTGCTGATGTGTTCCACTCCACCTTCCCGGTAGACAGTTTTTCCGCTCTATTAATTCGAAAAGTATAAAGAAAGTTATTTCTCTTTTTCGTATTATCGTTTAATTATCCTCCTCCCGCCTTCGACAGATTGCATACGGATGTGGCCTATGACCTTCGGGTATGTGTCGCAGATGACAGTGGGAAGACTGTCTGACTGGCCGAGTGTGGCCGATGCTGTGGACGGTTGATGCTGGCAAACTGACTTGGAGTAGCTATTTGATTTCTCCTATCCCAGTCAGGTCATTTAGGCTAAGCCCAATGACACTGTAAGCTTAGTTCTCGTTATAAATCTGCCTATTAGTTGACCTTCAGTAGGTCGTCTGTTTTAAATGTAGATAAATATGCAGGCAGTGAATGACGGGACGTGCGATGCTTACTCATAAGTTTCTCCTACTAACCGTTTTGCTAAATGACAAAAGGTTTACATTTGGTTTTCCGTATCCTCGGTAGTTCCCTCTGCTATATTAGTATCGATTTTCTATACTAACAGTAATAAGCGTGGTTTATAACGAATGCTTACGGTAAGCAGAATTCTCAATAAATGTGGCACTATGGTTAATTTTGAATGGCAAATGTAGCAAGACGTACGCTTAATCATTTCAAAACAGTTTTTCAGCAGAATCAACTTGGGTGCTTTATGTGTACTTAAGTTCCCGTACTAACTGGTTGCCTCTCGTCAGAGGTTTAATGATTAGCAGGCGCTCAAGTACCGTAATATTTAAGACTATGAGAAAAACGACCCTTCAAGCGAGCAGTGATTTGGGGATACAAAACCCCACGGACTTTAAGTATGGTCCTCCAAGCTGCGATTTGAGCATTTGAAGACGGGTAGTCTGTACTTTGTACGCACAAACATGCTTATTTCGAAGGTTTTGATCCCCAAAGTTTGTGGAGCCTCTATACTGAACCATATTTCGTTTCAGTTTTCATAAAGTACTACGTAGCAAAACGGAGTCCTGTTTATTCTTTGTTCTATAGTATTTGGAAAATGGTAGGGAGACGCTGCCCGCAGCCGCACGGCAGATGGCAGTATAGGCAGAATAACATTACCGATAAAGTGGTTCGGGGGTTAGGGCATCGGATCTCTAACGAACAGGTGGCGGGATCGATACTCAGGGGTGGCGAAAACCCGGGATTGGGTATGGCTGGCAGATGAGGGCTACTGGGCCAGAAATTTCCATTCCAGGCTCCTTTGTCTTTGTCGACAATGTTATTATGCCTGTTTAGCTAATGTCAGTTAGCACAAGATGCGGCTTAGCATGTTTGTAATTTTTGCATGCTAGAACATTTCATCGGGTCAAAGCACGGAAGCGAGGTGAATCGCACAGAAAATGCATCCTAGCCGCGTGCTTTCTCTACTTCTCGTGGTCTGTCGTGATAAGATTTTTAGTTGCTAAATTTTCAGTTGTGTCCACACCACTCACGACTACGAGGTAGTCCGGGTAGGACAGGGACTTCCCCTTTCGGATCCTGATTATGTGGGTGACGACGTATTCTTGGAAATTTATTTGAAAAAGTTCAGCCCTTCCCTGACTGGGGTAATCTTCTCCTCCATAAATGTGCATGAAGCCGACCACCGAAAAACGAATGTGTTGTTTCTCAGTTTCATGGCTAAGGCAGCGTCCCCCTGCCTTCTTGGTGGCGAAAGGACTTAGATCGACAGATATTTACCCTTTCATTTTTTTCTGCTGCAGACTGACCAAAGCATGAGGAGATTAGTCGCTGCACATGACCGACATTCACATGGGGAACGTCCGTGGTCTCGCCACAAAGTCCAGCAGGAGATGCATATTCGTGTGTATGCGGCCACAGTCAGGGTTTCCCAGCTCCGCGGCTGCGATTCATAGTTTTTCCTCCCAACTTACTTAAGGAAGGTCGACACGTTTCGACTGATGGACCACGTATTAAATGTGAAAATCCATGACCGATCGCGGAAACCTCATTTTTGCTATGTTATAAATGGTCGCCGTCCCGCACTTCGTCGACCAAAAATGGAAGTCAATCGTGACTTTATCCAGATCCCTGTCTGAAAGGAAGTTGTCGCCGTAGGAAACGAATTAAAGAGTGGGCAGATGCTGTTAAGTCTGATTTAAAGACGGTGCTGGGATGGCTTGCCTTCGGTATACGGAACTGGGACGGTAAATGGACCACGATCGCTTAGGATCTAATTGGCGGTCGCAGGGCATGTACGGCATTGTTTTTGTTGCTGTCAACTGTAGAGTCGGTTAAACCAGCGGAGCCCTATCCATTAAAAATACGAGTAAACTAAGCGATTGGTCTTTAGGATCATAAGATAGTTGATGTTTGTCTCTCAGCGTTCACGAAATCGAATAAAGAACGCTCCCAGTGAGGTTGTTGCCGAAGCAGTGCTCACCAGCGACAGTAAAGATGCTCAGATGTTAGAATCGCGTTCACTTTCCTAAACTTCAACTCCCGGTTACGCTTATAATTTTTGGCCATGTGGGAGGCCTTAATAAGGCTTGATAGGGGAGGGAAGGCAAATGATGTCACCGAAATTCCCTGCCATGTTGGCCATTCTCCTATTTAATACGTATAGATTCTCTTCATTTTGTTTGACGCCGTAACACGATAACTTTTTCATGTTTGCATCGTAGGTTGGCTTTCTTCTTCAAATTCCTTCTGCTCAAGTTGTGGAAGAGTTAACGGAACTCGGCCTACAGTTTATCGTAAGTGCTTACTTCAGGGAACTAGAACGTTTTACGCTCGTTCATAGTGGGTTTTGTTCTATTCAAGCGAAGCGACAAGGCTAAAAGTGTAGTTGAGAAGAAGGCAACTAGATCACTGGAACAAAATAATCGGTCGTCTAACGCTTTGCTCTCATGTTCGAATACACCATCAGGGACAATAACGTCTTGTGGTCACTTGGGACCGCCGTATTTATGTGAACCAGTAGTCAAGCAACCACATACCTATAAAAATTAGCAACTTTTGCATTCATCACGGATATTCGCACTGGATACAATGGCTGCTTGGTTGTCCCGATTTTTAATGCCCGCTTTTTCTTCACCGGTATTAAACATTGACATACAAACGACTTGGCAGGTTGGCACGCCATTACTGTCACTGGGAGTGTTTGAGTGCTGACTGATCTACCCTACCCCCAGCAGCGATACTTGCTTCATTCTCCCTCACTGTCAGTGCAGGCTTAGCCGTCCGCATCCAATGTACTCTTATCGTTTTTACGACCTAGTTTTTGCCATCAGCTGCAGCAGATCTAGTGAAAGACTTCAGAGGTTTCCTGAAGTGACGCGAATCCTTCGGCCTCAGCAAATGATGTTCCCTCCCACGGACCGGTGCTCGCATCCTAGGCACTTCCCTCAACGTTTACTCCTTACTTTGCAGCCCATTCTCCAGCCATCTTTGCGATCTACATTGGGTCCTGTGTCTCGAATATGGCCATTGTAGTTTTCCGGTCGAAGATGAGGGGTAAGGTTCTGGAAAATTTAAGCTAAATTTTGTGGTCAAGCACTACCAATGGGATGTGCCTTTTTAAAAAGATCATAGGGTTAAATTTGGCCCTGACGTCGCAGTTGGAATCTTCATGATCTAATTGGCATTAATGTCATTAGCTAAATTAATTCACACCCATTTTAGGTTTACTCTGAGTATAGGTGAATAGCATATGCGTGAATGCAAATCTTTTGACTCAGCAGGTTCCTCGAGTTTAGGTCCACAATTTCCAAGTTTTTGTGCACAAATCTTAACATCATGCAGAACAAAGGTTTCATTCGCTATAGAATTTACTGAAAGCTTTCATTCCAGCAGACTTGGTGGAATAAAAGAGTAATCGAGCCAATTGTGTGTGTGAAATGGAAGAGGCTCAAGCTCGGTAAGGAAGTTGACCAGTCAGGCGTCTGAACTCTAAATTTATTTTTCTGAGCTTTGTGCCTTGCAGAAGATACAGTTGTCAGAAATAATAAAACTGCAACAAGAGGTGCAGCATCTGCGCGATGGTATACCCATTTGCCAATCATGACTTTCGGTACGGACTAGCCGCTCTAGACAAGGGATATCAGTGGCAGTTTGGCAAGCTGATTTATTTATTTCTTACCGGAGCTCCTGATTCCGAAAAGTTTACGACTTCTATCCTGCTCTCTGCCGGGCTGATTGCCTGGGAAGCGACTCAGTTAAGTAGTTTTTATCAGGAATATTTGTGACAGTTTGCCAAATATTCCAATCTCTCCAGGGAGTAGCCAGGCATAGGGAACAGCTATGGCGATTTTCACTCCTGACCGCAGCTCCACCGACCGAACAGGAGCCATGAAACAAACAGGTAATGATGATCTTCCGATCCCCTAATTTCGGCTGACAGAAGAACCTTATGGAAACCCCCCGATACGGGTATAATGCCGTAACTGCTTCTGTACTTGGTGATGGCGCACGACCGACCCACACGAACAACCATTCGGCATATGACTATATTTCAGCGTCATCAAGGCTGCAATCCCTCTCTCTCTCTTCAGCCCTCTGTTTATATGCTATAAGCGTTCTGTCAATTCATGACATCAGAACTGCCAGATAGGACACCATCTTTCTTCTTGAACCTTGCTCCCCCAACAGTGCATATCTATGTGAAAATGTCTCCTGGGGAATGCATTCAGTCTTTTATCCCCGTCGTATAATGTATTCTCCCACCACAATAGTGGAAGCTCCGAGACTGTCATCCTTCTCTACTTTAAATGGTGCGTCAGTATCCCGTCATCCGCCCTGATCTTTTCGGTTGCACGCTCCGCTGACCATCTCTGACTCATCCGCGATTCCTTTTCTTTGACTTCCCGTTTGATTTTCGCCGCTGTCATGTTGGTCAGTTAGAAGAAGACGGGTTTCGTTAGACAAAGAGGAGGTGAACTCTATTATTTGCAATATTAGGAGTTGAAGAGCCGACCGGCGACCCGCCTGTTGTCATCGCTGAGAAGGAAACTGCTCCTCTCGGTGCCACTGACATCCAGAAAAGTCCAAACGAATGGTCCAGACTCGACTTACCCACTCGTCTATGAACCCGATTAAGTCGTGACTCGCTGGTGATTGGTTGCGCGTAGTGGCCTGGTGGGGGGATAGTTTCCTGTATACCTCGAATTCGATTATGAATGTCTCCACACACTCCTTCGGCACACTAACTTGAGGTTGCTAATAAAAGCTAATAAGCAAGTTCTACGAAGCAGTTCAGAAGAAGAAAAAGATGATGATGGTGATGGTGGTGATGATGATGATGATGAGGATGATGATGATGATGAGGATGATGATGATGATGATGATGATGATGATGATGATGATGATGATGATGATGATGATGATGATGATGATGATGATGCAATCGCTGGAACCAGGACTTTTATTGGCCTAACGCATTTAATTCTTATTCGAACACAACATCAGAAACAGTTTCAGTTGCCGGTGCCCCATTCACTTCAAAATCATTTTACTAAGTCTGCTCCAGTAGATACAGCTTCATTCGACCCTACGAGGGAACTGGTCGAATTCAGAAATCAGACGCGGACAGCATACACGTTGTTATCGTTGCTCGCCGATATCTGCATATTATACTTCCGTTCATGACTCTACCCTCAGCCCCGAAGTGGGCTTCGGCCTCTTGACCGAAGACTCACAAACCAACAGCTTAAACCCGTCGAACACCAAAGGACTGCATTGTATTAACTGTTATTTGACTGATGGTCAAGTCAAAGGTATACAAGCTGATACTTTACTCCTACTCATCGGGCTACGAGTTGATGTCCACAGTAGTCGCTGGGTGCGTCCGCTGCGTTTGCAGCGGGTCAACAGCATCCGATACTGCACCCATTGCATACGGAGCGACTACCTTATTGTTCCGACATTATATGTGGTCACGGGTCAGTTTGTTATGGCCTCAACAGTAGCGCCATTACAAGCTGCCTTCCCCACTTGCATATTGTCCGCTTTTGTTTGATGCGGATCAGAGCCAATGGTGTTTGCTCATCTGGCGCGTCCTGATTTACCTCTGAACAAAGAAGAAGGACGATAGGAAGACTATAAAAACTGAGATCTGACTGTTTGCTCAAATGTTGACTACCCGGCACGTCTATGGGTGGCAAAGTGGAGCGGTCTTTAGTGATGATACTTGTGCGATAGGTAAACATGCTTCTGGCGGAAGGCATTCACAGACCAGCAGCGTAGCTGCCAGCAGGATGTGAAGAGTTGGGGACTGACAAGCCTATAAGATGCTGCAGAGTCTGATGGTACACTGGGACACAGTAAGTTTGAGCCGCCAATAAATGAGCTCGTACCGTTCTTGTGGATCAAACCCCTGAATCGTTCGACCTCCACTCTGTCACTACAACTTCCCCAAGAGAAAGTGGGGAATGGCCTTGAGCGCTCATTCTTCATGTAGGAGACAATTAGGAAGATAAAACAGATGTTCACTGGCAGAATCCTAGGTGTTGATTCGATTCTAACATAATTCCACAAGTGCGGTGACCCTCGGTTTCTGGACAAGTTAATGTTGCCGGTTCAGAGGACTTGGACAGAGAAAAAGGCGACATAAGAGGCTACCATTGTTTACCTCTACGAGCGAGGTAGCAGTTTACGAACCCGTGACAACCACCGTGGTACCTCTTTCTCTGTAGTTTCGTTGTGGTGTCTGCCCACAATCCTCTCAATCGCCTGACTGCACACGCAGTAACCGACAGCGGTTTCACAGAGCGACATTTGCAGGAAATGTCAATAAATTAAAGTCGGTCCCTACATATCCTTTGGGGATCTTATTAGTAGCTTTAAAACCGTCCATGCATATGGACTCTAGAAAGTAGTGAGGAAATCTTGATGCTGTGGTCATGAAACTTCGCAACAGTATGATGGTGCGCATTGAGGACAATGGAACAACCTCGAAGCCATTGGAAATGAACAAGTCGGTTGAAGCGATGTTATAAACTTGCTTCAAATCTCAGTCTCATGCTCTCTGCAGTGCCGATAAACGCTAACGTGAGGGCCAACCAGGAATCACCGTCGTTTATCGCATCAATTGAAAAGTATTCAACATCTGTCGTATGTGCACCGCCACGAAAATCATCAATATTTTGTTCGGTGTCCTGTTCTTCGCGTAGTATTTTACATTTGTCGTCCTAACTGAATCCGGCGTTCAGCAAAATTCTTCGTCTCCAGATGTGTCCACTTGCGACTGAGCATCATGACTGATAGGTTCCGTATTATAGTAATAGTGAGACAAATTATGTTAAAAAAATGAAACTACGGACAATGATAAGGGCACTGGCATGGCTATTTCTAATTGGCCTTCGTCTGCCAGCCATACTTAATATCAAGTTTGGAAAACCTGGCTCGTCCCGTTGTGCTTTTTTGGCTCGACGTAGAGCCCCGTGGGCGGTCGTAAAGCGATTGGTAGTATAGACAGAATGAGAATACCGACAAAGTCAAGAAAAGATGGATGTTTACTTTTAGCTTATTGACCGTCATCAACCGTCCACACCAAACGCCAGGACTGAAATTCCTGGGGTTTCATTTTGATGATACGGCTACGTCTTCAGGGTATCTCGCGAATGTCTGTCAAAGCGAAATCTTCCACAGTACGAAATAGCAGGTACTTGTAGCCAAAGATGGCAAACAAAACGCCATAAGGACATACGGGAAATACCTTACAAATGTCTGAAATTACACACGAGCCCTGAAACCCAGGTGCATGTAAACCAGTCATGTTTGGCCGTGGTATATGATGCAGCTATCTTTGAAATCAGTTGAGCCCAGGAGCACAGGCACCACGGCACTAGCAACAAAACAAGGAAGTTACTGTAGCGCCGAGAAACACCGCAAAGGCTGACCAACTGTTTCACGCCTATTAACACTGCGAACTCACATTCGCGATCAGAGTTGTCCTGGCTGGGCATTTTCGTGTTCACCTCCACCCATCCACCTTTACCTCCTGAATTTTACCGTCATCAGGCTAGTCGGTCTGGCTTTCGGACCTGCGAAAACTCTCAGCAAGGAAGTCGGCCCAAAAGCCGTTGGGCCACACCGATTCGCCCGTCCCTGCGACGTCAATGATTCTGACGTGGGATCCAATAAACGCAGAGAACGCTTGATGTGCCAGTTGGAAACGTAGATTAATGCACCCTGTCCCAAAATACCAAACTACTCTCTTAGCCTTCTGCCAGCATATCATTGCTCTATCCGTTCTACATCCAACTGGACTATTCATCCGTAATTACTGTTCCCTGCCCACTGATAAATTAAAATGCCAGCAGCCACTCCCACCTCCAACACATATTTGGGATCAATGCAAATCTGTTACGACACTCCAGCGTCCTCTTAACACGAACTTTTTCGGATTCCAGTGCATTATCCAAATGCAAGGTTCAACTTGTAAGGGTGTAATCTGTCGTTAGTGATTGACAAACTATCAGTTTTCTCGGCATCCTGGTAGGACGTGTCCTGGCGGACAAATTACAGTCAGTGACTGACTTCATGAACTATTAACCGAAATTCTGAAGTCTGTTTTCGACTAGGAAAGTTTACTTAAGTTCACTTGCAGTACTGGTTATCATGCAGCACAATCCTATGGTATTCCAGTCACAGCTGGATGCGTGCTTTTGAATCCATATCTTTTCGGTCGCATGCAAAACCCCTACTCGGCAAAAAATGATGAGTTAACTAGTATAGTTGCTCCCCATTTATTTCCGATACCTTTATGAATTCACATTTGGGTCAAATTACCCGCCCAACCTACTGCAACGTCTAGAATCCACCAAAACTGATACAGTTAGCTTACCGCCCAAGCAGAATTTCCTAAGTAATACATCTCGCGTCATTTGATGGGGCCTCGTAGCTCAGGCGGCTAGAGTGTTGGCTATACTAAAGCCTCACTTGCTGTCGTGGGCTCGAATCCCACCGAGGCGCCGAGTTTTTCACAGTTGGGTCAAATTGAATACCCTTATTTGATCTTATGAGCTAATGCGATCTAGGATCCCACAATGTGACCTCTCCAACCTTGAAATAAACGTTGGCGTTTATGTTATCGCAGGCTGAGGAAGCCTTTCTAGCAATGAGCGTGATGACAAATTGAAGGGGAAGGGTCACTCGATGCCTACTTTCCCTTCGCCTACATTGCTAAGCAAAAAATAAATACGTTGGCAGAGATTGCCAATCTCACAAATGAAATTGGTTATCAGTCTGAAAAATGGCTTGGCGAAATGGTGAATGCTCGCCACCCCTAACTCTGTTAAGGACTTCTAGCTGAGGTTTACCTCCTTCTGGGCATAAAGCCTTGAGAACAAGTCAAAAAGACCACCACCTGTCGGTGTTGTAGATTTTTGCGTCGTCGACGTTCTGGGAGGGTTGAGTAGAGCTGCCAGTGATTCCTCACTAATATGGAAGTGCGGCAACTATCGGAGTAATCATTTAGGTGTTTCAATTTTTTGGAAATAACGCATATGCTTATTTTGCTTCTGATCTACCTCAATTTAAACTTTCCTAGTTTTCCAATGGCGATATCGTTTATTATCGAACTGAAATCACGCAAGAACTTGACAGGCGATACGGCGATGTGATGTACGCCATACTCGGTGAGTCATCATGACTAGTGTTCTCTGTTAGTGTCTGTGAGAGACAAAAGTTGCTTATTACCAATCAGACGACCATGGTCAGTGAAGGGCCAAGATGGGCGACCATTCATTCTCTACGGGTAGTGGACTATGGTGAAAATTTAGACCTTTGTATCTTGCAATCAACCTCCGTGACAACTATACATTGGTCCTCTATCAGTTTTGTTTTTCTTCTGGATATTTGTCATTTGGTGGTTTCCACTTCCATTTTTAACACATAAGCTTATGTTCAGTTTGCTTTGGGAGGCCAGTGGGCCGGCGTGCGCCCATTCTGGTACATATAGCTGTGCCACGCAGCGGCATAATGTCGGCGAAACAAGTGTCTGGGCTTTTAGTAAGTACCTATGCCGGGAGTACGGAGTAATACGCTCGATGTATACATTTCATATTACTCGTAATACTACTTTTTGTAGAATGGGCATTACGTGATTATTGCATAGCAGTTTATTGTTTTCCACTCAAATGTTCATTGAAATTTCGGTTCTGAAACTTATAAGTCATGTTGCGGAAATTTAACTTCAAGTCTTGCACTGAGTAATTTCTAAAATTAATCACTTGATTATTCTCTGGAGTTCCGATACCAGAAACAGCATAGGGAACGCTGGGGGACCCAGTGACGAGCCAAGCCCCTCGCAGCTGTGTCACGAAGCGGCAGACTATCTGCGAAACACGTGTCTGGGCTTTTTGTTAGCACATATGTCGGGGGTACGGCATTGTATCTTTGATACATACATTTCATAGTACTTGTGGTACTTCTTATTTGCAGAATGGGCATTACGTGGTTATTCCACAGTAGTCTATTGTCTTCGACTCGAATGTTCATTGAAATTTGGGTTCTGACCCTAAAACGTCATTTCCCGTGAACATAACTCCACGTCCTGCATTGGGTAATTTCTGAAATTATTCACTTGCTATATATACAGTAGATGTGCTAACTCATGAAATGTCAACCAAAATTTCGAAATGCGTTCTCGTTTCGAAAAGATAAATTAAGTAGTGTTGTAAAACTAATCATGGTGCAGCATAAATCTATAATGATCCAGTTACCTCAGGGTGTCGGCTTTCGAAAGAACTTTTTTCGGTTTAATGCAACATCCATACTCTGCAAAAAATGACTACTTAATTAGCATGCAATTTTCTCATTGATTTTCGATGCCCTTGAAAGCTCAATTATATTTCATGGAAAACATGCATAAAAATATTCATTCTTTTAAGTATTCGGTAGAAAATCACGTCTTCTTCCAATTTCATACTCAAAAGAAGAGTATAATTCGGTTTTAAAAACTTTATCGCAAACACAGCCCACCATCGCTAGGATCTATGGAAAAAGCTGAAGTGCCTTTGCGACCGATTGTGTCGTTAATTGGGGTACCCAACTACAAGATTTCCAAGTGGTTGTTCCATAAACTTCATCCACTTACGAGGAATTGTGAAACTTCGATTGCGAACTCAACAGAGTTTCTAAAGAAATTAAGAGGCATCACAGTTTCCGCCGACGAGATCATGGTCTCCTTCGATTTCGTCTCCCTCTTTACGTCCATACCATTGGATTTGGCAAAACAATACACGGAGGATCTCCTGAAATCCCATGGCACGGATGTCCCCGCTAATGCCTTACTCGAACTCATAGACCTGTGCAACCTCGAAGTATGACACACCCGAGGCTCGAACTCGCGACCTGATAGTTAGAAGTCTAGTGCATCTAGCCACTGAGCCACGGACTCGTTGTCGGTTGCGATCGGGAAGATACAATGGTAGAGGGGCGCTCACCGTTGAGTCTTGGGACTCTCTCGAGTCCCGCCAATAGCGGCACATTGTAGCGAAATATAGGCAAAATAACATTGTCCATAAAGGCAATGGAGACAGGTATGGCCACTTTTAGCTTGTTCGTCATCGTCAGCCTGTCACACCCAACCCAGAACTGTGAAACACCTGTGGATCTGGGGTTGTGTTTGGCCAGCTGGTGAGTGCTAATAAGCCAGAGGTGGCCATCCCACTTCTCCTTGTCATTGTTGGTATGGTTATTACGGCTGACGTCTCGCCCTCATACTTTAATTCATCCAGTGACAGCAACCGGTTATAGTGACTACAGCACGGAGCGAGCCGTAATTTTGCGATGCTGCTTGCGCACCATTACGATTGATAGTTAGGGATCTCTGCACTCGTCACACACTGTCGAAACTTACATGACAAGTTAGCCGCCCACACCCGAATCGTTAACGGTCGCAATTCCATTGCCAGCGTTCAGATCTTCCATCACAATGACAAGGCAATTCGGCTAGCCGCTGCTGTCACTGGGTATCGGCAATCTCCTGCATATACTATTAGTCGCTGTACGACTGTCTGCGGGGCCTACATCGGGTCCCATAAAGTAACGGGATGAGCATGTCCCACGACCTGATCGACGAAAGTACTTCTAATAGTTAAAATGCCCAATTGCAACCCAGAGGACGAGTTTAGGGTCTTTGACTTACTAACGCTCAATAACTAAAAAAACGCGCGTCCGGACATCAGTTGTCTTAAACCTGGGGCTGGTTATGGCTGGCTGGGGAGGGCTAAGCTGGAAACGGTCACCAGTCTACCTTTCTCTTTTCGGTAATCTCATGCTGGATGCACCGCTTCCCCGGCACTCTGCGCATGAAGACTTAACCTATCGAGGTGGTTTTAATGCAGAACTGGAGGATCAGCGAAATTGTCGATGAATTACAAACCGGAGGGATTGACTCGAACGACTTGCAGCATCGGTTGTTCTGCACGGGAACCTATTGGTAATTTAAGAATTGAAAGCCGGTGTCTACCATCCTCACCGTGGACGAATGTCCAGACGCTTCCGTTGGCCTCCTATAGTGGATTTGTGTGAATCTGGGACGTCAGATGAATGAAGTTCCACCTGCAATAGGCCCCTTGTTACATGGGAATTTTCTTTACTCGACACTTCCGTAAGTGGGAAAGCTCGACATCACAATGCTCATCAGGTCCCAAAATTCGTATGTACAGCGCTATACCATAGCCTCAGCAGATGGACGACTGTTTAAAAAAACGGGTCTAAATCGAGCACACACGTTAGTTGCCGATCGTAGGGCAGTTTCGTGTACCCTGCCGTCTTTAAATTCCAATACTGTATTGTATTCGGTCATAATTCTATCAGTAAAGCAGTCCATTAGGATTATTATCCTCGCGAAAAAACTTACGATACAACAGCCCAGCTCTGGAATTCATAGAAATTCCCTTAAGCTGCGCCCGAGGCACGACATAGTTCGTGTTGACCCAACAAGCAATACTGCCGATGGTTGCTATTGCACCCGTCTACTTTCTCCCCTCCGCAGGTAGATCTTTTGTTCTTGAAGGGATCCAAGGAGCGGAGTGCCCTACACGCGGACGAGAAAACTTAGCTTCCTCTTTCGCCGCGAGTCCGAATGGTCGCAAATTACAGGAACGGACGATGCACAAGTGTTATCTTCAATTGTGACTTTCCATTGGAAGCTCCTGTGCACTAAAGCCATCCAGCAGTGATATAAAACTAGTCAGGCCAGCTTTAACGAACAAGAGCTTCCAATTAGCGCAGTGCTTCGGAATCAGACTAGTTGACTAAATGTCACTTGTGATAAGCCTACTGAGTGTCCTCCGGATTTGTCCAAAGAACTCCAATCTCCTGATCACGCTTATAGTTGGGCATGCGTAAGCTGCCAGGACATGACAGTCTACTTTGCGTCTACTACATCACATGAGGAGCTACTGGACATTTCGCCGCAACAAAACCAAAATCGCAGAATGTACGTGCAGCTACTGAGAAAAACTAGTAACGCAGAAGCCCCAAATCCACTTCGAAAAAGATTCTCAGTTCAAATGCGCTACACTACCGGGTTTAGGATTTTTCTTTGGAATGGGACTTTGGAGGGCTAAGTAAAAGCATACGTTGGTGTCCACAGCGCAGCGGGGATCGATCCCTATCTGAGAGTTGAATTCTCGCAAATGCCACGCCTACAGCGACCAAACGCAGGAGAATCGTTGGCTGAGTGATGCACCCCTTGCCCTTTTTCCAGAGTTCAATACAAAACACTAGTTTTAGGAGGTAATATAATCTACCTCCCGTAATCTGTTCCCTAGATAGCTTCGAAGGAATATCTTCGGCCTGAAGGTTTTATGTTTCAACTTGAGGAACTCAGAGGTCGAACGTTGGCAAGCTTGTTGAAACCTATTCGGATTTGTGTAAACTTTCTTGGGCTATGGCTATGCTTAGGAGAAATATCCGTGCTCAGCGGGTTGGCAATCGCAAAAGCAGAAAAACGTCCTACTCGGTAACCCGCACACGAGGCCGGCTTGTGGCGAAGGAGACAGGTGATACCTACCTCTTCTGAAATTCCGCTTCGGTGGTAAGGCAATCGAGAGGAAGCGGGCGGGTGGGACCGTATCAAGGTTAACAGGAGTCCCCACTAGCGTTTGCAGCGGCCAAATTTTGGGCGGGCCACATATCCCCAACCCCCCCGAGTAGGAGGGGAGTGCCACCCACCAACTGACCCGCTGTCTGGGTGGGGGAGGGGGACAGAACTACTGCGTCAACCAGGAAGATACCGCGTCAGGCCGCCCACAAAGAGGAAGCTGCGCATCTTCTCCCCACTCAGGGGTCCGGTATTGAAGTCTGCGTCGCACAGAACCACTTATCCACGCGAACCAAGCCCCAAAAACCCTAACAGGAATGCCACGTGAGTCATTGCAGCCTACCGGCGCCAAAGACCGAGTCGCCACTAATTATTACCATCCGAGATCACTATGCCATGGTCCGAAATACGCCAGATTATTCGGCAAGGAACTCTCCCTCCACTACCTATGCTGTTGGCAGCTTCATGACCCGGCACGCCTGTAGGAAACTAGTCAATCACCTAAGGTCGAAACCCCTGCTAACTGGTTTAGATGGTCCAATCGTGAGACCCCACAGAAAACTGTAGAGCATCTTTTTTAGTGTCTACCTTTCCCTATTTTAGATGCAGAAACATCCATTATGCACGAAGTGCAGGACGAGATACTGAAGAGTACTAAACCACTCCTAGACGGCCACGCCTTTGCAACGAAACTAGACTGGTAAGTGGAGCCAAAACAAAGCAGATTGGGACAGTGGTGGTTATGCATAGCCTCAAGGAAAGCATGGGCTCCGGGAAGTTTGTTGTAGTCCCAGCAGATGGTCTCAAGGTCAAGAATGACTAGACCCCTTAGCTAAAAATGTCGACAACATACCAGCACCAAGAAACGCCTCATCTGACGCCGGTAAGTGGCCAGTCAGTGCGTGGACACGATGCTGGTCCATGTCCCAGCGTAAGGTCGAAGTGCCCGCAGTTCCCACTCCCATCAAACCTATCATAGATGTCTGGACAGCAAGCTGACGCCGACACCGATTGAGGGTAGCTTAAATGCAAGATACACGCTAGGTACTAATCCTGACTTGATTTAGCAGAAAACTACTAACAGTTCCGACCGTTATATTTTAGCCTATGTGCTCTGGCAGTTGCGGCAATACAAATGAACGGGACTAAACCACAATTCACCTCCCAGAATGCTATCAGAATCAAAAATGGGCGACACGCCTTATATGAGGCGACCTCACCCGGCTACAGGAGTAACTCGTTCGCCTCGTCGGAAGATAAGAAACACATAACGCTAGTCTCCGGGCCGAACACAAGTGGGAAGACGATGTACTTGAAAGAGGTTTGTGCTATTGAACAAGATTTATGTTGTGTATGACCTATCCGCAGACACGATATGAATAATAAATCCCTCAGTCTGTCAGATAACGGTCCCTGCAAGAATTTAGTCTGAAGGGATAATCACGGTGACAGCGGCCACCGGCGCTGGCATCCGATCCCTAGCTGAGGCTAAGATAGGCGAAGCATTTATTCCAGGTTTTCAGAAGCCGCCTCTGCACGACACAACGTGCATCAGTCAGACAAAGGCCGGTCACGGTTCAGACGAGCCACCTTGCCTGCCGGCAAGTCGCTCAGATGCTACATACTACATTCCGCTTTCAGATTTCGTGCCGACGTCAGACGATGGAAAACCAAGCCTTGACACAAGCGTTCGGTCAAGGACGTTAACGAGGGATCACCTTTGAAATATGAAAACATGTAAATAGTTCACACTACTGCAACTCTAGTCCACGTTATTTCTGAATCTTGGATGTCTCTTTAACACACACACACTTCAGGTGGGGCTGATAGTGTACCTGGCACATATTGGAAGCTTCGTGCCCGCCGACTTTGCCTCACTTCCACAGATGAACGCCATCCTCGCGTGGCTACCAGCGGACTCTGGAGCCGACGCCGGCAGCTCCAAGTTCACCAGTACCATCAGTTGGCTGACCATGGCATTGAAACAAGGCACACCCCGATCGCTGCTCCTCTTGGACGAATTCCCCTATCTAAATGATAAAGTGAGTTCAAGCACCCTTGAAGTTATTGGACAATTGGCTTACCCAAGGTCCTTATCCCTCTCCAGTTACTTGACTCCGGAGACATGCGGCTGAGACGGACAGAGGCCGAACTAGGTGCCCAAAAACTTATCAGTGCACTACAGCTTCGTCACTTAACTGAATACGAATAGACGGCCTAAGTCCGTACTTGATTCCCCGATTGTTATGCCCTCGCGGCAAACCAAGTAACTCACCAGACCCACTTATTAAATCTGACAAGTCCAGAAACCTAAAGCTTGAAATGTGCTAGAATCCGAGTGCCTTCCCCGAATTTTGTTTGTCTCTAGATCACAAGAAAGGCAACTTTCCTGGGCTTGCTTGATTATCTTGCTGGAAGGGATTCCCCACACACTGTCCTTACCACACTCAGTGGTGGATGGGCAATAAAATTCCTACAACCAATGTCAGGAAAGGTTAACTTTAAGGTAAGTTGTCCAATAAAGTTAGCATAGCTCAGTAGAAAATGCTGGTATCGATGCATGAAGGTGAGCCAGCCTTTCTATACGAAATAACAACTGGCGTTTCCTTGCAAAACTACGGACTGAAAATCGCGAAAACGGCCGGAATACCAACAGATATCGTCGCCAAAGCCTACATGGTAAGTTTAGTAATGATATAATCAAATCTCAGATTGAGAGAGGAAGAGACAAACGGAATGAAGAGGCAAACAGCGATAGAAGGTATGCGTAAATCTTGCATATGTACAATAAATACAGGCGTCGAGTATTGACAAGATGGATGAAAACAGACCGCAACAACGGC
>CACRXP010000059.1:790841-836654 GCA_902702965.1 Spirometra erinaceieuropaei
TTATAGACAATAGAGGTATATGACAAAAACAGAAGAAACGTAAAATACATACAAAACGTCACAATTCTACAGAAACCGGACCTATTCCAAATTCTTGGAGGATCGGCAGATGCGGACAGCAGTTTGTAGAACTGTGCTGCGGACAGTAAATCATAATAATAATAATAAATTGTTTTAATAAGCACACTAAGGGGTGCTTTCATAGAAATTAAAAATAAATTTTCGAGTGAATTTCAGAACAAGTAGACCGAAACTCTACAGCGTTAAATTTGTGCTCATAAAGTAGGCAGCCTCATATGGAAAACAGCAAGCAGACGGTAAAAAACTCCATTTTTAAGAAGAGCAAAATATATGTGTTTTGACTAGTATTCGAGGAGTAAAAGCTGTCGTTTATGGAACGTTGAATATGCGGATCGGACACGACCGGCCAGCAGGTAAAAGTATGTAGACGACATAAAACGGTCCTCTTCAAGGTTAAATTCCTAAACCGGGAGAGGCTCTTCGCTGAAGA
Organism: Spirometra erinaceieuropaei; assembly: GCA_902702965.1. Classification (NCBI taxonomy): domain Eukaryota; kingdom Metazoa; phylum Platyhelminthes; class Cestoda; order Diphyllobothriidea; family Diphyllobothriidae; genus Spirometra; species Spirometra erinaceieuropaei. The sequence continues at coordinate 791,353 of CACRXP010000059.1, forward strand.
TGCGATCCTAACATTTTTCGGTTGACAACAGACCCAACCGTCAAAGTGGCGAGACAGGAGGGACCCAGCGCGATCAGTCACAATCCACTTAGAGTCCAGGCGGGAAGGGATATTAAAGGCTGTGGGAATCCTCAGAGCGCGGGAGATGAGACCATAATACTTAAATGCTGACCGACCAAATTACTAGAAGATGGCGAAAGTAGAGGAATACACCGAGGTATTATGATGTAAATTGTTGTCAAATTCGAATGTAAATGCCAGTGATTTTTGAGCAATTGCGTGTGTGCATGGAATAAAATTAATAAGTAAACATTATCCAACCATGCATAAGAGAATGATACAGGATAAAAACATGGTTAACATGAGGTGTCAAGGCAGCGACAGTTGGATAAGTGGTCCATTTTTGGGCTATATTGCTTCACCATCCTCATAAAGATTACTGCAGATAGTGCTATAACGACATCAGCAGGCAGAGTACTCCACACTCCAACCAATCTTCTAGAAAGGGAGGTCTGTCTTATGTCATGTCTAGCCCCACCAACACGTACCGCCAGTGGTTAACCTTTGAAGGGCATATGGAGGCGATACCGAGTAGACATAAATTTCGTTAGTTAAGTATATGCCGAGGATATGTTGAATATTCGAGATACTCGGAAAACGGCGAAGATGCGACGTAGAGAAGTATGCACGATGGCTTTGCTTGAAGAAATACTCATGTTATTCCACAATACATTATAATTTATCTCTGTGATCAATTGCCTCTCTGGTAAACTCTTTACCCTGCGCCTAATTCGAAGGATCACATTATGAGCACACATACTGGAGGACAGTCATTTTGAATACGGTCTATAAGTTCGAAAAAAGAAATAGGTACCTAGTCCGGACGCAGTCATCATCGGTAGTCCAGTCAGTTAACCGTGTAAGGACGTTCCTTGATGATGAGGGGCCTTGGGTCTACAGGATCAAAATAGTATTTTAATAGTATGCAAGATCCACTTTCCAGTCGATTGAATTTTACTCCGTCGTTTTTGAATCCGTTTTGTGAGACTGGAAAGCAACCATTTCGGTCGCTTGAAGAACGCCGTCTTAAGGTCTGATAACCTCGCCTTGCAGTCTGTCTTGAATCTGAAGAAAGTCTTTACGTAGCGAGCAGTGACATATATAATAACATGTCTGCCCATTATAACCCCGAGCGCTTTCGAGCCAGAAAGTTTTTCCTCCATCTTCCGTCCTATTAACTTGATAGGAAGACTGATTTGGCCACCAGAAACCGCGTAGAATATGCGCTCCGCAGTGCTATTCATCGATCTTCCACCTAGGCATTTGAGGAAAGACGCTCAATTCAATGTGCGACGAAACCATGTTCATTTCAGTTAATTACAGGGACGAATGGAAGAGACATTCAGTTTTACAGCTTCTAGCTCCCCATTTGTTTTTGAAAACAAAAGTGTGTAAGAAAGTCGGGAGAGGAAACATCAAACCAGTACAAAGGAAATTTCGAAATTGTACGGCCAGACGAACGATTTCAAGTTTTAGCAGCACTGACAAATACATGCACTGGTTTGCGAGTAGAACTTTAGCATGACTAAGCTCGAACATGCCACAGAGAGGTAGGGCGAAATCAGTTGTCCTCAAACCTCGATGTAAATTTAAGTAATCAGGTCCCAGTGATTATGTGCAGTGAGGCAGATAAAGAAAGAAAGTTTCACTGAAATATATACAGCAGTCTGGAAGGAGCAATGAGTTAATAGTAAAAGATGTCAAGACGACGTCAGTCGGATAGCATTGTGACGCGTAGCACTTTAACAATCCGGGTTCCCATTACGGACACTCACATATGTGGACGTAATATACAGGTCGCCAGGGCATAACAATACTTTACCACTCTGTTGGGAAACAAGAACTTCCGTGTGTCCAGCCCAGCCTTAGACACACCTAGTTTGAGTGAATGCCTCAGCAGGTTTGTTGCAAATGTTAACTAGCAAAAGCCTCCAGGTACAAGACAGCAGTCCTGACCGCGCATGATGCGGAATGTTTGCATCATGTCTCCTTGTAGCTGTCTATCACTCACAAGAAAGAAATCGGGATTAAATAATGGTGTGCCATAGGATAGTACTCCTCGCCCGTGTACAAGTCTAGTTGCACGCCATTTAAAATTCTCGAGAACGCTGAATTCTTTAACTGCCCAGAGTCTTCAGTTTTGAATGCTGCGGCAGCGCACGTGTTCGAAGACTTTAGTGAAGCAGTTTTCCATAAAAGGTAGGAAACGTTTGCTTGACAAAGCAGAGGGTTGACATCGCAGACTTACCTGCTTTTGAGCAGTGCAGCGGTGGTTAAAGTACTCGTTTCCTACTCATCCACATTCTTGTGACCGTCCGCTTCATGCAATGGTACACCATTCAGACGCTAAACCCTGCTGTTCGGAGATCGGATTCCGCCGACAAGTACAATGCTACACATGCTAGCACTGAACGGCAAAAGCCAGCCACTCGACCACTGCTTGAGTCAGTTTAGATTCGCCTACAAAAGCTCTTCGTCGGCCTCTTTTCGAATGACGCTCCAAAGTTTGATATCATCAGCAAGCATGGCGACATCAAAACCCAGTCCATTGACACAGTCGTTGACTTACACAATGAAAAGTGTGGGACCATGAATGGAGCCTTGGGGAACACAAATCCTATCCGTTACCCCCACTGGCTACCGACCACTGACGGGGACAAACTAAGAGTGGCCGATCAGGAAACTGAGAATTAACCTCAGGAGATTACATGCAACGCCTGCTCAACTGAGTCTGTACGGGAGTCGGTCATTTGACGCACTATCCGATGGATTCTTAAAACGATAACAGACCATATGCACTGCATTTCCTTCATCAGCTGCTCGAGTTTACGCAATGTGAATGCGTCTACTTGCGCTTTTGCAATTGCATGAATTTGTCATGGGTATGGCACACAGAGGAGGGCATGGACAAACGCGAAGCAGTCACTGTCCCAGTCCTGTGGGTATTTTTGACCTGCATCTGATACTATTCGGCAGATTGTCTTTGTAGTACTTCGTCCTTGTCCTGGTCGGTCATTTGCGAATTTATCATCTTGAGACCAGCGGACCGGGACCAGGATCCTCCATATACATTCGTCGCATCGGCCTTCACTACCCACACAATTCCACAGGGCAAATCGGCCTGTGCGTATCCACACCCCTGTATCCACATCAGCATATCCACAACAGCGGAATTCATCGCAGTACCGACACACCTAACATACGTTGCACATCAACTATCCCTCCGATCACCAGCCCAATCAACATCTTATTGATCAGCCCGCCCACTACTAGTAGCATCGCAGCGACAACCGGCCCAAAATCTCCAACCTATCTTTCCCACATTGTTACAGCATGTTCACCCCACGCATCGGCCTGGTCGGTCGCTCGCAATCAATCTCACAGAGACTGGGAACCAGCGTCCGGAGCACCATTACACACGCGCCGCCATCGTCTCAACTTAATCATTATACTCGCATGGACTTATTTAGCCACATGCATTTCCATAAAAACCTGCGGTAGAACACCTCCGGCTACACCATGCCATCCCATCTCTCCTCACCACCACCTGAGCCACACATGACCATACCAACATCGCACAACGCAAATACGTCACTAACACCCCTCATACAGGCGATGACTGTGTTCCGCGGGTCCTTCTCCGTGTGGTCCCCATGCGGCATATGTAATCCGAGTCGGACACTACCACAATGCACTAAACGTCGTGGCTTGGAGGGTCGCCAACTGAAGATGAAGCTCAGACCTCACAGCCCGCTCAGTGTATGCTTGTGTGCAGTGGCCAACTGGTGGACAGAGAGTCAGGCTGCAATGGCTCCTCCTTAATGTGACCTCCAGGACTCTCATGCATGCGAGATGCATGCCGCACACCCCATTTTGTGTGAAATTCGGGCGCTTGTCTTTGGAGAGCCAGGTCGTGCATCAGGCATGCACAGAAGAGGTCAGTAGCTATATCGACCAATGCACCCATTCCTCGAACCAGATAAGTGACCGTCTCGGACAGTCGGTGAGGCCTGAGGATTGAAAGGGAGAATGAGGTCGACATGTTGGCTTATTTTCCTTACTATAAACAATCTGACGCGCTTGAGGTCATCACGGTGCGTTAAAGGCCGTGGCTTGGAAGGTTGCCAACTGATTGTGTAACTCGGTCCGCGTGGTCAGTACTATGTGTGCAGGGTGGCTGGGTGGCGGACTGAGAGTCAGGCTACAATGACTCCTTCTTAATGTAGCTTCTATGGCACTCTCACTCTGTGGGATCCATGCTGCTCCACCTCCTCCTCTCCACATGTTGGCCAAAATCCAGGCCAGTGCATGGTGTGGACCAGGAAGTGTGGTGGTACGCCTAGGTGACGATTTTGCTGTGCCAACCACCTGAAGCCTCTCCCGTCTCCGATCTTCTTGACTTTGTCTTGACACCGGATCCAGATGGTGGGGGAGGAGAGAGTGCGGTGGATTCAGTGCAGGTCCACTAGCACTATAAACTAATTCACACACAAACCCCCGTCCCTGTCCTCAAGCTGTTGTGGAGCACAAAGTGGACATCGTTGGTAAAGACAGCCGAGGCTGTCAGCTCGTCCCTGGCCCCTACAACCCTACTTGACGTTATTCTGGCCTATGAGACCACATTGATTGGTGGTCACCTACGTCTATGGAATAACTAGCATCACTAGCTGAGTTTATAAGTAGAACAGCATCTGGTGTTTGTTTGCCAAATGCAGATATAACTGTTGGTTGTTTAGAAGAGGGAGGGTGTGTCATCTTACCACAACAGATCATAAGTTATATCGGACAAACGCGTCATCATTTAACTACGGAGACAGAAACTTACGGTGAGACAAGGCAGGAACGAACATGGACACAGTTGGTTGCAGGAGTAATCAGAACGTTGTTGGAGGCGGGAGGGAAAAGAGGAGAAGTGGACAGCCACCAAAGAGTCGTGGTTTCAAAATCTACAGACGATCGAGCCCGCACAAAATAAGCAGAACAGATAAGTAGCGTGATTAACGAGAGTTTGCGAGTGGTTAACCGAAAGCGGTTAGATCGGAGGTCTGCTAGTTACATCTGCGAAAAAGGAGGCAAGCAACAAAGAGGGTGTTAGAAAGGAATCAAACTTTAGCTCAGCTGATACAGTCATGCTTGATTTTGGATTGCGATGAGGCTGCTGTATGTTCTGGGAAAAAGGACGACGCAAGCTGCGATCTGTTCAAGATCAGGATCCCCAATAACTGTCTAACAACCAGTCATATAGACTTTTCGCCTTCTTTCTACAAACTCAGCCAGTGAGATGCCTTCCGATGATGTCCGCACAGAAAAGCGAATAAGGGCGGCGGGATCACCCCAAAATGATACAGTTTGAAGTCTTCTTTCGAAGGCAATGATTCACGGAAGAGAGACTCTAATCCGTGTCATTTTTGGAGGCCAGCAAAGGCGTGAGGGGCCTAAACGACAATTAATCTCTAACAATCGACCACTGCGTGGTCTTCGGGAAGTAAGGCTACACAAATATGTATGGGCTAATCGTCGATTTCATCATGTGCTTTTTAAATTTTACGCCTATTGTAGACGTCTTCCTTTCAAGCCAGCAAATAACATTCCGATACACTTATATCTTCGGAGAGTTACTATGATTTTGCTAGACAAAATCCGAACACGCGCCAGAGACAAAAATATTATTTAGTACAGGGGTTGCGCGCATCGATTTTTCACGATCGCAAAACATGATGGCTTTAGCTCATCGATCTAAAGCTTCTGACTTAAGAACCATTAGAGTAAGAGTTAAAGCGTTAAGTTGGGGGTACCACAGAGGAAAACAGGGGTTATCAGAGGGTCAGTTGTTGATTTATTGGTCGTCACTTTTGAGCCTTTCTTCAAGGCGAAGAACCACGGAGGGTGTTTGTTTGACCTAAACCAACAAGACAGGAAATACCGTCTCAGCTTTTATAGTCATTGTCAGTGGAAATTTTAATTAATAATTAAACATTTGGCCTTTCATTTCAATTTAATTTTTGACCTATAATCTCTGTTCAGCCATTTGCAATCTCCAGAGTACCTAGGGCTGATACATATGATAAAGGGTAATTTTAAAATAATACGCAGTAGAACGTTGAAATACGGAACTCATCCTCTTAAAACTACGCAAAGTTCATTTTCAGCTGAGTGTGAGGTCAGATTTTACCCTAGATGAGAAGCATATATCCTTACCTACCCGAAGAGAGCGTGCCGGCACAATTCGATCGCTCGGTCCGATCATCGTAAATGTTGACTTCCACCGTGTGCCCAACGGGCTGGACGCAGGACGGTGACTTACGCGGAAATTAGTTTGTAATGAGGCGGACTTGTGTAGCACCTACCACTCTCCTTTCCCCCCAACCCAATCTGGCCCTGATGGTGAGACAGGATCAAGGTGGCCTGAGCTGGGTTTGGACCCAGTGTCTTACAGAGTTAAACAGCCTGTCCACGCGTGTCATGCACACACACACGACCCAGTTCCCACAACGAGCACCAGTCTTCTGTAAGGGCGGCTCGGATCTCACATTTATGTGAATGCCATAAAGATCACATCTAGAGGCGTATCTCTGCATCCTCTAGTCAGTCACACCGCAAGCACAAACACAGTACTGACTCAGAAGATTGGGTTATCCCATCAGCTGGCAGGCTTCCGAGTCACAGTTCAGTGTGACCTTGTCTGCACGATGTTTGACTGAATTCTAAGAATGCCTTCGAGTTGAAAAGTCTTAAAAATTATCCCAAATACACTAGTCAAATCTGTAAGATGACGAGTAAGGATTGAAGAGATTTCTTGAATAAATTGCACTGATGACGCTGTTGAAATCAGTATCACACAAATCCCTTTCCCGTTTACCTTTCAGTCGAATGAATTCACAAAGTATATTTTGGTTGTAACCAAGCTTAATTATAAGTAAGCTTTCTTATACGAAAAGCTGGCAAAGTGCTTCTGATGAATTATTACTTGGTGACAAGTCATTTCGACAAAAAACTGTGTACGGGTCTAACAGAACCTTTAGTTGACTACAAAATGTGTAATGCTCGGAAAAAAAGCTGCCCGACATGCTCTATTTTACTATTTTGCGATAGAACCCACGGTAGTAAATTTAGTGATTAGTCGCAATTACTAAAAGATCTCTGTGCGTTGCAAAAACATTCTAAATGATAAGCTGACTTATGACAATTACAGGTTGGTTAATAAAGGATTTAGATTTGGAAGTATGAAAATAGGAATGAGGCGATTGTCAGACACAAAGTTTTGCCTCTCCTGTTGGGCTCCATCAGTAGAAACAAATCGAAGGTTCGGCCGTCGATTTCGACGGTGTCTACGGTGTGCTCCACAACAGGGTCTGAGTGGGGACGATGACTTTCGCGTGAATTAGCTTATAGCTACAGTAGACCTGTGCCGAATCTACCGCCCCGTCTCCTCCCCCACCACCTGACTCCGGTCTCTAGACAGAGTCAAGAAGATCGGAGACCAGAAAGGACGCAGGCGGCTGGCACGGCGAAAACCCGCACGCAGGCGTACTACCACGGCCACTGGTCCACAACATGCACTGACCGGGATTTTACCCAACAAGAGGAGATGGGGAGGAGCGCGTTTGTCCAGTATAACTTATGACCTGTTGTGGTGAGATGTCATACTCAGAAGATGAAGATGCGATCACCGAAACAAGAACTTTATTTGCCTGACGTTTCGGATCCTTACTCGAATCCATCATGAGAGACATTAGCAGATGAGGGTGATTGTGGCACCAGGAGTGCAGTATTTATAGCACGTGGCTGCCGTGGGACCGCATGCGCACTGCAATTAACAGTTCTCGTAATCACCGCTGGAGCCGTAATTGATGCGGTGGTGGCTTGTCGGTCCGAGTCCGAGTCGTTAATTGCCGCGATTTCGTCATCCGTGCTGGATGCTGGTGTGACGATTGCTCGGCAAACTGGCTCACTGTCACCGTGATGATTGCTCGCCCGCGCCCTCCCCACGTGACTGATTCTCCTGCCCAGGGAAAATCGCAGTACGCCATAGGATACCGGGAGGTCATTGTGCTTGTTGATGGATTGCGGGCCTGAGAACCATGACTCGAGCAGCTCGCGGCTCACGCGGTTGTCACCCCTTGCGAGGATTTCGGCCTCTTGAAATTTAAAAATATGGCCGGGTCCCGTCGAGTGTGCCGCCACTTGAGAGTTAGCGTCTCTTCGCCTCACTGCTGCTGCGTGCTCGGCAATTCGCGTACGGAGTAATCTCCCAGTTTCTCCGACATAATTGCTTTGTCCGCAACTACACCAGATCCGGTAAATGACTCCAGACGTGTCCTGCCGTGGCAGCGGTTCTTTTGGCCTCATGACTTGGCGCCTAATGGTTGCTTCCGGCCTGTGTGCAACCCCAACTCCAAGTGGAGTGAGAAGACGACTGACGGCCTCCGAGACGTTCTTCACGTACGGAAGAGCCCGCCAAAATTTGGGTCCGGTTGGATTTGGTCTCTGGTGTCCTTTTCATATGCACTGGTTGACAAAGCTGCGCGGGTAACCATTGGCTCTCATTACCCGTCGAAGATATTTTAGTTCCGTGAACCATGACTCAAGCAATTCGCGACTCACACGATTATCACCTCTTTCGAGAACTTCGAACTAATTGAACTTGTATGTCTTTCCGGACACATAATTTGCGATGGAAAAGGCAAAAAATAACCAGCCGGCCTTCCTTGGTGCCTTCGTCTGTCGCGTAGATCATGTTGGCCTAAAGACCAATGTGCTCAGGAAAGCGACGAACGCGACGCACCGCTTGGATTTGGAGTTGCATACAGACCGGAGGCCACCACAAGGCATCAGGCGATGAGACCAAAAGACCCGCCGTCACGACAAGAAACATCTGGAGTCATTTACCGGATCTGGTGCAGTTGCGGACAAAGCAAATACGTCAGAGAAGCTGGAAGACTGCGCTGGATGCGAATTGCCGAACACGCGGCAGTGGTGCGGAGAAATGACGTCAACTCTCAGGTCGTCAGGTCGTCGTCTCAGGTGGTCTACGAGACCCGACCACACATTCAAGTTCCATGAGGTCGAAATCCTCGCGAGAGGTGATCATTGTGTGAGTCGCGAATTGCTTGAGTCATGGTTCACGGGAACTCAGTCTATCAACAATTGCAACAACATCCCCACTCCATGTTCCGTGCTGAGGCGTAGTCTGGCCAAAATAATTAACCACTCGAGGAGTGCGCAGGCCGTTGAGCCAGATGGCCGAGCAATCATCGTGCCAGCATACAACACGGGTGATGAGATTTCAGCAATTAACAACTTGCATGCCGGCCAGTTAGCGCACCAGAGGGTAACAATTCTTGATGAAGGGGAGCGCGACTAATTACTGCGGTAGCATAGTGACTGCATTCTATAAATACGGCAGCTTCCTGTGCACGGACCACCCGCTTCTGTCACTGTCTCTGATGATCGGTTCAAGTGAGAATCCGAAACGTCAGGCGAATAAAGTCCTTGTTCCAGCGACCACTTCGTCTTCTTATGAACTAGTTCCTGGAACTCGCATCTTTGCTTGTATCGGCAAAATCCACACTGCTTAAGAAGCCAATTTTTTGTCGAGTGTATTTTTTGCAGGCGGCGAAGAATTTCGTTCAAAAGCTGGCATCCTGGGGTAACTGGATTATCATGAGATTATGCCGCCTCTGTAGTCTCATTGGCCAGAATAACGTCCAGCTGGGTTGTAGGGGTCAAGGACGAAGTGACAGCCTCGGCTATCGTTACCAACGATGTCCGCCGTGTGCTCCACAACATGATCAGAGTAGGGGGCGGTGACTTGTGCATGCATTAGTTTACAGTGATAGTAGACTTCCGCTGAATATACTGCACTGTCTCCTCCCCCACCACGTGGATCAGGTGTCGAGACAGAGTCAAGAAGACCGGAGACGGGAAAGGACGCAGGCGGCTGGCATGGCGAAACCCGCACCTCTGCGTGTCACCACACTCCCTGGTTCACAACATGCACTGACCGTGATTTTGTTCCACAGCAAGAATAGGAAGCGGCACAAATCTCAACTGGCACGACATGAGCTGACAGCCGGGCCTGGTGACACACCCCAGTGTTGGCATTTGTGATGGACGTGCATTCCCAATAGGACTAATCCCCGTGTTGGCCCAGCGCACCCACCACGTGGGCCGTTTTAGGGGCACTGTAGGAGCAGATAAAGACTGAAAACAAACTAGTGACAGTAAGAAGTGCCAACTGAACTGCCTATCCGATTTTTCGAGTGGGTCCTGTCGCCGTTCCTTTTGAAGGTTGACGCGCAAAAAATTTGCCGCACTGTTGTCACCACTTTTACTGAACCACTCTCTTTATTATACAAATTTTCCTGAGTGTCTTCCAACCGGCCTGTGGGGAGCGCTTATTGTGTCAACTTGCAGGGCGGTTAGAAACTTGATCAGGCGTCTGCGTTGGTCGTGGTGACTAAAACATACCATCGACCCATGTCCGGATAAGGACGACGTAAAGCTGAAAAATCCACGGAACCCCTTAGTCGCATCTTCAGGGACGTACTTAAACTTCGATGGGAAAACCTAGGAGCCAAGCAAGGCTGCCTTCGTAGAACTATCACGCTTCGATTTACTCCTAGTCATCGTCCCCCCAGTGCATAAATTACACGATCTTGGTTAGATTCCAGTCGAAATTCTGGGTTCGATATGCCTGTGTCTTACATTTTGGATAGTAAAGTCTCCTTGTGACAGGTTAGTCAGACGGCTCAGGATGATAACGGAGGCCGCAGACCAAAGTTCCTTCCCAAATACTCTGGCACGCTGCTTTACAAATAAGGAGGTGCAAACAGTACAGTGCAGCAAAGTCAAATGCACAAAACAAATATTGAATGTCCAAAGCAATCGGTAGTTCATTGGACGAGAGTGACGAAGTCCAGTACTATCACGAGGACGCAGTGGTGGCTTACAGGCGAATTACCTTGTAACGTTAGATAGTCTGGGAACATTATGGGAGCAAAAGCGCGCGCTGGTATGGATATCGGCAAATGCTGCTGCCTTTGCAGGTATAAATGTCACAGACACCACGTCTGACAACTGCGTGTTGGATGACTATAGGGAAGGAAGACATGATTTGTCTGACTATGCCCTCGAAAACGGATAGAAAACCGATCTGCCCGAAACTGTAGACACCGGATAAGTTTGCTGCATCTATCTCTTCGATGTTTTGACTATTCACCATGAGACACCTCCCTTTGGCTGGCAACTTATCCGCGGACTGCTCGATGCGTCACACGGACGACCTTGAACCAGTGAGGTCCAACTGAGATCCGCGATTCCTCGTTCACATATTCCCTACACTCTTGCAGTTTCGGTTAATCTTTTCTTGCCATAGATAAATATCTATTCGCTCATCTACTACCGCACTGCATTTGCAAGTTTGTAAGGATTGAACGAAGCTGTGTGTTGGAATGTCGAACCACACAGCTTCGACTCCAAAGGAGATATCGCAGTCTACTGAGAAGCCGACACAAAAATCAAATCATGGCACTCCCTTTCCTCGTTAGACACTTCACGTGGTTACCGTAAAGAAAGTGAACAATGTACCGCGCACAAAGTTTATAGTATGATTTCGATTCACTCATACTCTGCAGTAAGCTCCTAGAGATCAACATGTAGTTCAGTGAGTTTCACATGAAGGGCGTGTTTTGTTTTGTGTACGAAACTTCGCAAAATTTCCGAACAAATAGTAAAACCAATTTGGTTTCATGAATGCCCTTCTTGACTCACTTTCTAATTTACGAAATCGATCTCGAGGCCGCAGTTTTGCCGGACTGTGAAAAGTTTAGAGGTTATAAAACATGACAGACTCTGTGCTAATCATCCGTAGACAATGTATAATTATGTACCTAGACGTATTTTCCCCTATGTCAAGGTAACATGACTAGAAAACAGTGTACAATATAGGTAGAGGCCTGCACTTACATAAAACGGCGGAGACGGTCAACTCGAAGAATATGCGAAAAATATTGCTACCTAATTCTACGTAGTAGGCGAATTCTTGTCTTTAAGTTAAAAAATTCGCCGGACAGCATGACGAATGAAGCGATTAAAATGAGTACCTGACAGTTTGACCGTCGTTGCCGACGATGTCTACTGTGTGCTCCACATCGGACTGATAGCAGGCACGGTGACTTGTGCGTGAATTAGTTTATAGTGGTGATGGACTTGCACAGCATCTACCGCACTCTTTCCTCCTCCTCCTCCTCCTCCTCCTCCTCCTCCCCCGCCTTAGCTCGTTGTCAAGACGTAGTCAAGAAGACTGAAGGGGGGAGAGGGCGCGGGTGGCTCACACTGCCGGACCAGCACCTAGGCGTACGGCCACAGCTCTGGTACGCAACAAACACTTGATCGAAATTTTAACCAGCAACAAAAGTGGGTCAGAAAGAGGAGAGGATGAAACAAGTCCCTGGACAATCATGCACACGACCTGTATACCCAACGGGAGCGCACACGCATCCACCAACAGGTAACCAGGCGCCAGAGAACTGCCCGCACATACCAGGCTGCGAGGGCCATGGTTTGCCGAATTATGGTATAGCAGACGCACAAAATCCTTAAAAAAGAGTACTTACAATATCTACCACCACAAGTCATTCGTTGTGCAGCCTAAATACGGCATCACGACGGAAGAAAACTTACAATTACAATGATATTTTCAGCATTATTAAATTAAATGTCTGTGCACACTGGGAAAACCGTAAATATCAGAACAGAATTTCGAATTTCCGTGCGCCTACAGAGCCCTGAGACATGCCCGCTTCACGGTGCGCATGATGGTGTGGCATCTCGGAGTTATATGAATAAATTAAACATGATCGATTTTATTCAGACATTGTATGACCTGGACGGATTCTGCCTTCGGACCGCGGAAATCAATTTATGCAAACAAACGTAAGTTGAGTTAAATGTAGGGTTTTTGCACACTTTTATTCGATGAATAATCCGTACATACGAGGAGAAGAACAGAAGCTTTCGGACTCATTTTTCTCAAAACTAGGCTGTTTTGATCTGCTTGAGGAATTATAAAACGAACTAGTTCACTAAGGGCGCTGCTTTCGAACAAAAAGATCAATCCCCCATGGTTACTGTGAAGAAAGCAAACAATGCCTTGCACACAAAGTGCACAGCTTGTGTTCGAGTTACTCTTACACAATGGTAATTTCTTAAAGACCACAACATTGTGTTATCAGTTATACGGGAAAAGTATGCACCTGTTCCATTTATAAAAACCTTAATAAATTACTGGACGGAGTTTTAAATCGATTTACATACACCAACACTACTCTTGAGGCAAAATCAGTCATAATCCTTGGTTCGAGAAGTTGTAAAAAATTAGAGAAAACAGGTTAGTTTCTATGACAATCAGTCGGAGACAACCTTTAAACCTGAGCCCAACGGCCTTTTGCACTACGTCTAAGAAGGATAGCAAGCTCTCGCTCTGATAAAACTATTACGGGGAAACTGTGTCGGCATCTGCACTAATGGCAGGTCCTTGGAACAAATAAGTGCAGATAGGCCGTCAATTCGTCCAATGAATTAGGAAACTGCATGTTTGATGGTGAACGAAGTAAAGAATCTCGCTGAGCTTAAAAATGATTTGTTTCACAAGACCTTTCTGGCTGAACAGACGTTGTCAGTCTTTCGAGGCTCAGTTCTGATCCAAAATAATCATTTGATGGGCAGCGTGATCAAGCCTTCTTGACACTCTAGAGTTTCGAGTCTTTACAAAATTGAACGATCGTTTCTGGGTGAAACAAGAAGGAAAAACCAGAATCACTACAGGTGATGGATGATCATATGTGTCCTTGCTTGTAGATTACCCAATCACTTCCTAAGACAACTTGCTCTCAAACTAAGCACATTCTTCGCGTTGGTCAAGCTTAAAGACAGTTGGTGCCAGCTTTTAAAATTTGCTACCGCTTAAAATAGGCTCCATTGAGCATGCCACAGGTTTAAACGCTCGACAGTTACTGATCTGTTTCACATTATGCGTGTCTACTCAAAAGACCACAGTATGCATCCCGTCTCACGTAATATTTGACATATCGGCGGTTGCTTAAAGGCTTTGGGGATCGATACACGATTACGAAAGGAAAGGTAGCACCAAAGTCCCACAATGATTGAGCATATTTCCCTCCAGAGAAACTCCAACGCTTTAGATACCGGCAATAACGATGAAACGACAGATTACGTGCAAAATGTAGCCAACAGCTGAGTGGTGATTTGCGACACCGCATTGATTTTGGCAGAAAGCACGAAACGGTGGTGCAGACCAAGTACAGTAAAACTCAGGATATTTAAATGACCGACACCTCAGGATTTCCCATTTGACGTACTGGGTGGGCATACAGGCCACCAAGCAAAAGGTACTGACTCGGCTTATTGGTTTCGGTTGTATTTTCCTCGGAAAATGATAGAGTATGACCCAGGACGAAGTTTGCTGCGGGAACACGGAGAAAACATCAGGAATGAATGACCAGAAGGGGGCCAACTTTTCTACACAAACTAGAAAGCCTCGAAAAAGATAGGGCAGTGAGTGCAGTGGCATTCACCTCTGCTCGACGAATTTTGAACGAGAAGAATTGATTCGCCGCTGGATTTGGACTGCTTCACCGGTGCTGTGGCGAGTGGCAGAAAAATTTACTGACAATCACGAACTTCTGTTAATGCTTAATGACGCAATACGCCAAATAAAATTGGCAGATCGTAGTATGTTTCCTCATGTCAATCTTCTTTGCAGGTGTCGGCAGTATAGCTGCCACCCTCGCATTGTCGAATGGCCAGTTAAGTATTTCCGTTTGCTTACCAATTTCAGTTGCTCGCAAGATTCGTATTTTATATTGTTTCATGGTTTATAATTACTTCATGACAGAGTTATAACTTAATAGTAATCTATTTTATGTACAAAATATTGTCCTGGCTTTTATTTATGTCAAAGTCGGTGTTGTGCGGGCAAATTTTTATCTTGTACGTGAGACAAGAGAAGGAAATTTGAAGAACTTCAGCCCTATTCAATAAGTTTTTCGTAGAACTTTGGATATTTACTGGTTATTTGCATGTACTCACGGTGCATGCTAGATTTCTGAACTAATTTAATCCTGACGCTCGCGGTGTTACCCTTTCGGTAGTCACTTCCTTGGCTTATCGGCCCGTCGCCTGTGTACAAGCTCGCTCTCTTAAAACCGCGAGCACGGTTCGAAACGTCAGACATGCCTGAGCTGCGTTTCCGGAAACCATGAGGGCGGTTTCTGTAGGCGAATTTGACAGTTCTCCAGTCGAAAAGGACAATGTCCACCGTGTGTACCACAGCAGAACGGTGGTTGAAGACTTGCGCAGCATCTACCGCATTATTTCACACCTCACCCACCTGGGCCTGGGGGCAAAGCAGAATTGGGACGAACGGAGGGGACTCGGCTGACAAAACTAGACGGCTTGCCTACCTGTGCCACAAGTTCAGCGTATCAGATTTTCACAAAAAGGGGCGGCTCGGATCTCATGTGTGTGTGTGTGTGTGTGTGTGTTGTGCCCTCCAAACGGGCCACGTGTTAGATGCGCTGGACCAACACGGGGGCCACATCGGACTCTGGCAGGCGTTATCTTTGCGTAATAACAAATGCCAACATTTGCGGGGTGCGCTGGCGGACCCTGTTGTCGGCATTCGTCGCACAACTGGACCTGCCACCACCCCATTGTTTTGTGGTCAAAATCCTGGTCATTTGTGTGTGGACCAGGGGGTGCGGAGTGGAGCGCCAAGGCGAAGATCCGTCCGAGCCATCCACCTGCGGCCTCCCCCGTCTCCGGTCTTCCTGACTCTGTCTTGACACCAGGCCCAGGCGGGGGAGGAGGAGAGAGTGTAGGTAGATGCTACGCAAGTCTACTGGCACTATAAACCCCTGCGTAAGTCACCGTCCCTGCTCCCACAATGCAGTCTGTGGGGCACACGGTGGTCATCGTCGAAATCGACGGACGAACTGTCGTGTGTGTGTGTGTGTGTGTGTGTGTGTGTGTGTGAGAGAGAGAGGGCCATAAAGGTCACATTAATAAGGAGTCGTTGAGCCTGAATCTCAGTTCGCCAGCCAGTCACTCTACACACATAGTACCGATCAACCATTAATGTTTTATGAATAACAACTTGCGTACAGTGATATTTGCTGTATGGACAGTTTACGTCTTGGAGTATCGAAGAATGATCTCTTGTAATAAATAAGCGGGTAGCTGGCGTTCTTGACAACTTCCATCTAACGCACAGGCGGTGCGCAAAAATCCGTCGGACAAATTTTTGGTCACCGAATGCAAATCATTTAACACAAGGTTGTAGTCCTTAAAATCTGCGATAATCCTCCACCACCTCCTTCTACTTCCATGGTTTTCAAACATGATGTCGACCGATTGCATGTTGAAGGTCGCATCATCATTGGCCGGTTGTTGGGCGAGCATCAGTTCATAGGCCAGTCGGCAGACATTGGACGATGCAGTGCAAACTAGGAAATCCGATTTGGCCAGAACTAAAATATCCGACACGATAGAGAACAAGGCGTCGTCGGTCGTATCTGTCCAGGGCTTGGCTTGCTTTTGATCGCCCAGGAATATGTAATCAGTGTAACTTTGTCTTGCATCTGCCAAAACCGAGGCGTCATCGGAGGCTAGGTAGACGAGTCTTTTTTTACTCCAGGCAGGAGGAGTGGTATCACCAGTTTCCAGTTGGACTTCAACTTCCTTCAAGTTAAAAAAATGTTCAACATGAACCATGTATTCTGAAAGCAAATGGAAGGTGGCTTCTCCCAGCTCAATTTTGTCCGTTCGGCGAACATGCACTCCGACGTAGGGACTATGGTCTACCTCGGCGGCGGACCAAATCTCCCTGAAAGCGTGCATAATAGCAGCCTTCAGTTTCTCGCTCGCTGGACGCAGAAAGAACGATAATAAGTGACCACGAAACCAGACATATGGCATGCCATGAATGTCTTTTAGTGTGCTTGCCCATTCATCAGGGAGTCCGGGTGGGTCAAAGTGAGTCCCATTGTGTTTGGTGAAAACAGGCAAATGCACTGCCTCTTGGCTTTGAGACGCAGTCAGTTTTTTGCACGATGTGATTGGTTGAAAGATGTCCCCCCAGTCATTCGGTTCAATTAGGAGAGTGCGGTTCAGAGCAAATGAGTATCCAAATCTGTATGCAACATGATGGCAAAGACAGCCAAATCCGCAGGTCCTACGATTTTCTATAAAAGCTATTTTCATCTTTTGGCAATGCACAGGGTACTGTAGATTTATAATTTGCCTTTGCAGTTTCCGGCTAAGTGATTTTATTCGAATTCGTCTTCTCTCCCTCCTGCCGTTCAGGTGGTCAAGAATATTTACTCTAGCTGAAAGTTGTAGTGTCGCCTGTTGAAGTAACTGAAATAGCGAGGGGTTTCTGGACAGTTGACTTTTGCTTAGTCGCCCAATTTCATCGATTATCACTCTGGATTGTCGAAGAAGGACATCGTAGTTAGGCCTGCCAGCGTGGATGAAATCCTCTTCTGCAAACTTGAACAATGTACCCTTGTAAATGGCTGATAGCCAACTGTACGATGCCAGGAATTCTGCCCAGAGCTTCCACAATATCAGACCTGCGAACAATATCCACGTCATTAATCGACACTGTCTCTTGACGAGCATCGTAAAAATACCTTTTTGTCGATAAGTCACACACACACATGTACACAAGAGATCAATAGTCTCGTAAGGGTTGTAAATGCAAAATGTTATGTAAAATTGCTCAGTATGTGCGGACAACCAATCAAAAGACCAGTACCTAGTTAACTTCCGGATTGGGTAATGAGGCCTAAGCAAATAGGACGCTTCGAAATCAGTTGGTATTTCCTAGCTCAACAAAAGATTGGTATTTTGCTCATGCTTCTGCTTGAACGAAGCCACTCCTTAGCCAGTTCTTGCGATGGCAGTTCCGAGGCAGTTCGTCTAGTACTCGCCTCCATCCGTCTGAAACTCGCCAGCGTCCATCAGCGGTTGATAAATTTATCTTCGCAAGGCAGACCGAGAGCAATGCTTTCTCTAGGGGCTTGAACCCTACTACAAATGTATTGAAGATTCAAGTTAAATTTCTTAGACCAAGAAGTCACATGAATTCATCCTTTGATGGAAATCCAGGAAGACACTGATAGAGAAAACGTCCAAAGTCGACGTTGCATCACTGGTCGACTTCTGAAATTGCAGAAAATGTGCTTTCGGAGAGCATCGTCTACACTGCTAGTATGCAGTGGAATAAGTAATCTTGAGATACTCCAGAGAAACTTCGACTGTCCATCTCTGTTCTGAACGCCGGCCCTCGGTTTGAGCAACCTTTAACTTCGGAAATTTGCAGTCAGCGACGGGTCTCATGACAGGTCGACCGAAGTTCCGAAGTGTGTTTTCAATTAGGAAGGATTGCCTAGGTGGGGTTGCAAGATTGATTATTATTGGGCATAAACCTATAATATTTCAGACTCCCCAGGATGTTGGCTTTTCAATGCACTTCTTTTTGACCTGTTAAACCGCATTCGGTGATAAATTACTGCTTAATTAGTACGAGATTTTCTCATTGATTTTCGATGGCCTTATCAATTCGAATATATTTTGTAGAAAACATGCACATCTCGTCGTATTCACATTTTACGTTCGAAGAAAGCGCGCCTTTCGGTTTTGAGAGAGTTTTCCAATTCCCGAATAATTTTGAACCAGGTCAGTCATTGAAATAGCCTTTAACGACTTCGGTCCACAGGATGCATACTTTCCGCTTAAGGAGAATCATATATTCCCCCACGCCTTTAAGAAGATATCATATAGAATTCATAAAATTTTGCAGTGAATGCAGACTATGTTGTGCAATAAATAGACAACAAAGAGGTATAATAATGTACGAATGGACATTGTACGGTCTTAGAAAATTTCATAATAAGAAACTTTTTAAAAGCCGAAACATACCTTTTCTTCGAAAGCAAAATGTGAAGCTGACGGGATTTACTACCAAATGATAAAACGAAAGCACGTTTTGTGCATGTTTTGTACAAAATATATTCGAATTAATAAGGCCATCGAAAATCAAGGGGAAAATGTCGTACTAATTAAGTAGTCATTTATCACCAAATGCGGTTTTTACAGGAGGTCAAAAAGAAGTGCATTCAGAAGTTAACATTCTGGAGAGCCCGAAATGTGATAATAATCAATCTTGCAACCCCATATAAGTAGTCCTTCCTAACTGAAAACACATTTCAGAATTTCGGCTAACATTTCATGAGATCGGTCGCTGACTGTAGGCAAATTTGAAGATCATCGAGATTGTCCTGAAGAGGACTTGAACTGTGAGGTTGCATCAGACGCTGGATCCTCTGGTAATTAGCATTTTCCCATACACTTTTTGGAGCACTAAATAGGGAACTTGGTGGAAACCGAGTCGGATTCGTTAGTAGTGCTGTCTAGCTTACTCTAGTATGCCTGATAATTTGTCGGCATGGAAGACGTGTCTATCCGCACGGAAAATGTTAACTTATGTACCGAGTGCAAAGAGAACCCGGTGTTCGAAGGAGAAGCCTGAGTGTATACTAGGGGAAATATTTAGGCGGTGCAAATGCACTGACTGAAACAGCCTGGACTAGGCGCAAACCAGTATGCTTGCCGACTTACAGTAGATGGGCTAACTCATGAAATGTCAACCAATGCTCTGAAATGCGTTTTCGTTTCGAAAAGATTAATTAAGCAAGGTTTTAAAAATAATCGTCACACAGAGTAATTCTATAATAATTCAGTTGCCTCAGGATGCCGGCTTTCGAACGAACGTCTTTCCGGCTGCGTGCAAAATGACACTCTGTAAAACATGACTACATAGGTGGCAGGCATTTATCTCATTGAATTTTCGATGCCCTCAAAAATTCAATTATAGTTTATGAAAAACATGCATAAAAATATTCATTCTTTCGTTCATTCGGTAGAAAACCACACCTTTTTAATTTTATACTCTAAGGAGGAGTATAATTTGGTTTTAAAGATTTTTCCTAATTCCCGAATAATTTTGAACTCGGCCTGCCGTCGCACTTGCATTCAGGGTTTTAAAACTACAAGCCGTATATTTACCGCATACGGAAAAGCATATATTTCTCTACGGTATTAAGAGAAGGCCATGTGGGAATCATAAAACGGGGCAGTGGATTTGAGCAATCTTGTGAACTTTACAAGCCGCATCGGCAAATGCAGAGACATGACGTTTTATGAACGGCCATTTCACGCTATTAAAAAATTCCACAATTAAAAACTTTTTTAAAACCGAATTACACCCTTCCTTAGAGTATAACATTAAAAGAGGATGTGATTTTCTACCGAATGAGCAAGAGGATGAATATTTTTATGCATGCTTTCCATGAAACACAATTGAATTTCTTAAGGCGTCGAAAATCAATGGGAAAAATGCAGGCTAAATAAGTAGGCATTTTTTGCGGAGTATCGTTTTTGAATGCAGCCGGAACGAAGTTCATTCGAAAGCCGGCATCCTGTGGCAACTGAATTATTATGTTGCATGATGGTTAGTTTTACAACCCTTATTGATCAATCTTTTCGAAACGAGAACGCATTTCGGAATTTCCGTTGACGTTTCATAAGTTAGCCCACTTTCCGTAGATCAGCCTAACTCCTTCGACCTGCGATAAGGGCCACGAAAAGGCCACCATCACCAGCATAGTAGCGAGGAGACTTGTTGGTCGGCTGTGTCATACGACCGACAAGCAGAGTACCAACGGCAAAGCATTAGTTGCTGGTTCTATTCTCCAGAGTTCATTTCGGTTAAAGTTGACTAAAAAGGGAACTGAATAGGTTTGAAACGATTGCAATCTCAGTTCCTCTCGCCGTCATTTCTCTACTTCTGAAACTATTTTATCTCCACTACATCCTCTTTGGTGTGCTCATCTTAGGAAGAACTTGGAGTGGATTGATCATGTGCTGAGACGAAGTAGCGAGGTGAAATGAACTGTGTTCACCGCTGTCTGGCCACTTCATGACAAGTCCTGCGCCCCCAGGACACGTACTGCAAAGACCGCTCAAAAAATCGGACTTGAGTAACTGTTACAATTAATCTATATTCCTGAGGCTTGACCACGTATGGACTTCAAGTTCCTTTCACGATACAGAGTCATCTCCAGCAGAGACCTTACCAGGACACCGATGGATTCCGGTCTGTCATAGAAGAGACAATGACCCTGTAATAGAGCAGCTTTTGAGGTCGCCTTGGGATAGTACTTTAGTTAGCTGTTGCAAAACAAAAATGGTCAACCCGTTCTAATTTGAATCTCCAGTCTAGTCTCTTTATAGTCCGTTAAAAGTCAGCTATGGCCAGTTCAGTCCCACTTTGCCCTACCCAGAATTTCTCCTATTTTACTTATTCGCAAACGCTGTGAAAAGGGTTGTGAGGTTTCTCGGTTTGAATTCTCAGCCAACATGGAATGAACATGTTCCTCTCTACCATTAGATCACAGTCCACATGGCTGCCACGGCTCAGGTGATAGAGTGCCTGAACCAACTGCTGGACAAATATTTGACTCGGATTCGAGCCTCAGGTCGTCCCGTTCCGGCTGTTAAATGTAGAAAAGCCGACATTTTTATGTAAAATTCCCTTGTTTGAGGCGTGGAAAGTATCCGACAGTGTTGAAATAAGACTACAGTGGTTCGTACAGGCAATATCCACATAAAAGATTCTGCTTCTTTGACACCGTGATCCTTTATGACTGACTCAAAATTCATAGATGTTTTGGCAAAGTTTGAATAATTCGTATTGACCCAATTGTGAAAAACTCGACGCCAACGCTCTAACTCGCGTCGTCCGCCGGGCCTCGTAGCTCAGGTGGTTAGAGCGTTGGCTGCATTAAAGCCTTCCCCTTACTGTCGTGGATTCGAACCCCCCCGAGGCGTCGAGTTTTTCACAGTTGGGTCAGTATGAATGAATCAAAATTGTTTGTCTCGTCCTAACACCTCTCTGACGTCATCGATTAGAAATTCAAGCTGCAGTCATGTTTACGTAAAATATCCAAATTTCCACGAACCAGGTACATGAGTAAAAGTAACCAATTATTAGCTCCTACATTACCTAACCGACCTATTACGCGGACATATAAAACCGTGTGTTCAACAGGGGGTGAATAAGTTATTCCCCTCGTTTGACAGTTCCAATTACGACAATTCGGAGAAAAATTAACTGGTGAGATTGATTGGGATTCCAGTGCAACCTTCCGCGTCAAACATTTTCTGGCCAACGAAGTTCTCTATTTCCTTAATACAGCCTCAACAAATCCTAGCCCACCCAATTTCGTCAACCTGTGCATGCGCAAACGAGACGACAAAATCGCACCGACCCCAAGTTTTGGCCAGCGATCCCATGCCTCAAGATTGTCTCAGAGACCGTCAGCTGCCTTCTCGCACCATTTGGAGTTGGAGTCATACACAGACGGGAGACAACCATTAGGCGTCAGATGATAAGACCAGACAACCCACTGTCGCGGCAGGAAACAGCTGGAGTTGTTTGCCGGATCTGGTGCAATTGCGGGCAAAGCAACTACGTCGGAGAAAATGGAAGACTGCTTCGAGCGCGAATCGCCGGACACGCGGCGGCAGTGCGGAGAAATGAGGTCAACTCTGGAGTCGCGGCCCATTCAACGGGGCCCGGCCGCACATGCAAGTTCGATGAGGCTGGAAGTGTCACGAGGGGTGATACTTGCGTGAACAGCGAGTTGCTTAAGGGGCCTCAGTCTATCGACGAGTTACGTGACATCCCCACCCCCATATTCGGTGCTGAGAATTAGTTTGGCCAAAGTAATTAACCAATCGGGAGAGCGCTCAGGCCGGTGAGTCAGGTGGCAGAGCCATCATCACATCAACATCCAACACGGGTGATGAAATTCTGACAATTAACGACGTGCGTGCCGGCCACCAAACCATCGGCGCACCAGCGGGCAACCCTCCTCGATAAAGATGAGAGCAGTTAATTGCCATTGATATGCATTAGCATAGCTACTGCATACTATAAATACAGCAACTTCCTGTACATGGATTACCTTTATCTGATACTGCCTCTGGTGATGGGCCCGCGCGTGAATCCGAAACGTCAGGCTAATAAATTTCTTGTTGCAGCAACCGCTTCTACTTCTTGTCAGGAGAATACTTGTTATTTTTTACATATTTAACTAACGTATTGCCTTCATGCACTACTGTTCCTGCTTACATGCACAAAATAGCCGGTAACCGAACTGGCGATGTGAATGTTAAGAGCTGGGTATAAATGCGCCAATTTCAGTCACTATACGCCCATGCATTAAAAATTTTCCGCACAAAAAACACGTTTGCCAATTATCTATGATTATTTTGCCATTCCTCTATGCATACATAGGCCCCGCCCGTAAAACCCCTATTACCACCTCTTCCCGTAAGACAGACACCTTTGGCTGATCGTGTGTCCTTCACTCGATCGTTGTCGCGCTCTGTTATGAAAACAGGAGAATAATCTAGCAGTATGCGGCCCTCCAGACTTGATAATATATAGGCTTGCAAATCACTTCTTCTTCCAAGCTAAATTTATCAAATCCCGTCGGCCCAAATTTACTTTTCCTCCTAAAAACTGCGACCTCCCCTTTCGATACCCCCGTTGGCAGGGTCTTTGCAACGGTTGGGCTATTCCCTGATGACATTTTATACTATTTGGCTCCGTTACCCCAATTCCAAAATCATTCAAATTAACTTGTAGTGAAAAGCCCCTCTCCCTACAGAATAGACTACCCCACAGTCCCGTACAGTGGAAGCCACTTGCGAACATCAAAGTAGACGTCATTCCCGGCAAAAGACCAAAGCACAGCAGGTGAGGTTTGGCTAGCTGTCTTGAAAGTCACACAGACTTTCTATACCACTGCTCGTATTGGGCTTGGGATATTTCGCATTGACAATAAGAGCAATCTTGTTCTCTCTCTCTCTCTCTCTCTCTCTCTTTTCTATCTCTCACTTGCAGGCTCCTGGGATGAGTTTTGTGTGTCGAACAGCGGTGTCTATGTGCTGACTACAGGAAAGGATTAAGAAACCGGTCTTTTTAGTTGAATGAGGGCACCACCAGCTGCCAGTCGATTGCGTTACAGGTTAAGCATATACTTTTGACTGGTGGAAAATTAGTCGCCACTGGGTCAAAAGCAGGCCCACACTTTTAATGAACATCAACCGGACGACCGCGTCTGTACTAAATCACCGGCTTAGTCGAGAACCGTCGACAAGGTGACCTGGCAGAGCTAGGCTTCGTTCTTCATAAATTTGAATGGCAGGCGGTTCCTGTCTTCATATCCTGTTTAGGGGCCATATATGTCAGTCCAACCAGTAATTGATTTAAGTCATTTGCCACCCAAGCCTTCCCTTGCTATCGTGGGCTCGAATACCTCCGAGACCGCCGAATTTTTCACAAGTTGATCACAAGTTCAAATCTACCAAAGCATCTAACAATAAAGTGGGCCTTATAGTCATCTGGTGAATTCTAGATTACTTAGGAAATTCTGCTTGAGCAGTCAGTTCACTGTATCGTCATTGGTGAATTCTATACGCTACATTAGGCTGGACGGGCAACTTGACCCAAATGTGATTAAAATCACGCCTCCCGATAGGTGTCTCATAGCTCTATTGCTATCGGAAGTTCGAATCCCACCAAGGCCGCCGAGTACAGAGTTAACTTAGGGCTTATTGGGCTTCCCTGATTTAAATAAACCTGGCTGTTGTTGAGATACCCCTCTTGTGGCTAATGGGGTTTAAACACGCATTCAATTTCTTCAAACCTCCAAAGAGTAGAACTAATGTCGTCTTTGAAGAAGCCTGGTTTGTAAGTAGTAGTTGACTCTACAGAAAAATCGTCCTATCAGGTTGACATTTATAAGCGAAGGAGGTACTTAACCGCCTTCAACACACACACACAGAGTTGTCGGTTTGGTTTAAACGACAGATCCAAGTTAACCGCGCCGCCCGTTGACTGGAACAACCGTTTGCTCAAGACGAATTTCGGAGGACGCAAACAAATAAGAGGTATGCTACCGAAATTACTACCCTCAGTAGCGATAACCTCCTAACCAGTAGGGCCAAGACTGAAAGGAGAATCCGTATTTCAGAATAGAGATACAAAACGGGTGCTGGCTGCAGCAGTAGTTGGATGTAATGGACTCCGTAACCAGCATGTCATTCAAGGTCCCGTTAGTCGGCCAACCTTGTGGGCAGGACATGCTGTGCGGGTACGTAAGTGCTGAAAAGGGTTAAAGGGGGGGAAGGCGATGGCTGAACGGAGGGCGTGAGTGCGGCAGCTAGAAGGGGGGCGCGTCATGCGTGGCCACAGACTCTCCGCGCACGATAGACTGTGTGCTCTCCTCTGATTAATGTGCCGGATAATTTCCATCCGTTTGGCTGGTTAGTCGCGCCACACGTTCGTGGGAAGCCTTGGAATATACACTGGCCTATGGGCAGAATGGCATTACGGACAAAGACAAGGGAGACTGGAATGGTCATCTCTGGCTTATTAGCTGTCGTCAGCCAGTCATACCCAACCCCGAAGTGTGCAACACCCGAGGCTCGAACTCGCGGCCCGTTAGTTAGAAGTTCAACGCCTCTAACCACTGGGCCACGGGCGCGTTGCCCTGTCGGTTTCGATCGGGAATATACAATGGTAGAAGGGCGCTCACGGATCGTTCTTACGGAACTCACTCGTTCACACACACTCGTGAACACATACCGGCCTGGCTAGCCAGAGGTGAAAAGAAATCGATTTCGAGTTCTATTTTCGTACATCTTGTCGATACGAATCACCGAGCCGATGCCAAAGAAGCCTTTCAGGTTGTCTCCCGAACACCAGCAAGCTTCTCCAGAGGCCTACTCCAACGGGTGCTAGCTACAGCCGAGGCAGTGGCTATACGGTTAACCAATTCAGTGCTATTCTGCCAGAAGACTCGGACACAGGCACTCTGTCTTCCGTGGCCAACGCCGCCCCAACCTCCTGATGGCAGTGGTGCATGCACAACGTACCCGGCGTACAAACATTACTCACAGCTTATATCCACCCCCTCCTCGCCCCTTGACCCAATGACCACTACACGCCGACCACGTCACAGCACGCCTCGCCATGCGAGTGGCGTGGGAACGATGGGTGTTAATAGCCCCTGAAGCACTTATAAGCCCTGTAACTTCATAATTTCAACTTCCATGTGACTGTTTTGGCCTGATGACGAGTTACCGAAAACATGTGTTTGCCAAATTGACTATTCAAATGTACATATGTTGGAAGTGCGTTCACAGAACAGATAACGAAGCATGCTCTCGTCCCTTGTGTGTGTCAGTAGTCTCCGTCTACTTATAATACTGGTCGCTGTGCGGCTGCCTGCAGGGTTCTAGATAAAGCTCCAAAACACAACGATATGATCATGGCTCGTAACCCGATCGGTGAACGCACTTCCAACAAAGTTCATGTCCCCGATCACAATCCAAAGGACAACGAACCAGTGTTTCAGTTGGCAGAGCGCTGAACTTACTAAGGCTCGGTGACCAAGGAATGCTGGATCTAGGATTAGGAGTCTCCAAGACCTGGGGTCGGGTAAGACTGGCTGACGTCGCCAAATAAGCCAGACGTGACCACCACAGTCTTTGTTGATAAACTCCTTCCGCCTATCAGAAAATAGTCCGATTAGGTTTGGTCCTGCAGCCCCATTTGATTGATACCTTATGATTAGCTAACTAAAACAACTTTAATTAACACAGCTAACTTAACCACTCACTGGATTAGGGAGGGGAAGAGAGCACAGGCAGAACTCGAAACACGCACAGGGAAGCGCGTGTGAACCGGCCCTTAGTGTAACCGAAGGTGACATGTGCACACTCCCCATGACACAGACACTCACTGAATTAAGAGGATAAGGAGGGCGAAATCGCAACTGGAAGGCCACAGGGTGGACCGCGTATTAATTCGCAGTAGATGGCCACTATGGTGGAACCAACGGAGTTCCACACGTCCAGGCAATAGCATTAGCAAGCCTAGTTAGCCAATCGCTGGATTAAAAAAATAAAGAGGGCGCAGGCTGGGCTCGAAGCACCCGTTGCAACCGAAACTGAGGTGTAGGCACTCCCCCGGGGCACAGTCACTCACTGAATTAAAATAGTAAGCAAGGCTCAAGCACGTGATGTAAGTAAAGTCAGCGTAATCGCACGTACTAAAATAGTTTTAGAATAGAATAGATAGGTTTATTGTAGCGCTTCTTGTCAAGTGGGGCTGCAGAACCAAACCGCGTCAATATTTTCGAAAAGCTGAAGAATTTAAGCACAGATTTTGTTTACAAGGCTGATGAAACCAGATAATTTCAGCGTGTCGCTCCGGATGCCGTCTTGAGCTGCAAACATGTAGAATTATTAGGTCCTAGAGAGCACTGGGTCGTGTAATTGTTTGGTGCTGCTGAAAAAATCACCGGAAATTAGAACGGAAAGCTTCATTACTGATTCAAGCTTTAAGCCCTCGGCACTTCGGGATGCATAAAACTGACAGCTTATTCATTCTATATTATTCCATTAAATACCATGGATGAATCCTGGCACTTTGAAGTGGGAGCTCAACGGGAGTGAAGGTAGATTCTGAGGTTGTTGGATAACTGTGCTAACTCACTTAAACTGTTTTAAAAGAATTCATTTGCACTTTCCGATACCCCATCCCCGGTATCCGAGACTATAAAGTGAAACTCCATCTAGTGTGTTGCGTTTCGTTCATGGTGACAAAAAGGAATTTGGTCATTCAGTATGGTCACATGATGCAAAAATATTCTGTAGTAGTTCAAGGCCCTTATCTGTTTCTGTTAGGTTTCAAGTGCCCTAGGGTAGGTATATCCTATTAACTCGCCCGAAGGATTTATTTGCGCTCGTATGTCCGGCAGCTGTCTTCAATGTCTTAGGAATCGCGTATACAGGCAACTATTTTAGTTTCAGTCAAGTCACGCCTTACTGAAGATCAATAATAATAATTTACAGTTCCCTGATAGCCCACATCGGTCGCTCATTGGCCGAATTGGCTGCTGCTGCTGCTAATATCGCTTTTCAAGTTGTATCACTGGGACCGCTAGCCGGTTGACATACCACTCTGTGGATTACACGGGGGACACTCTCGTTCGCGATGGCCGAACCGTCGTGAAATGAATTCCTTCTGCTGGCGTCTCCCCGTCTTCTGCTGGTTAACTGAACCTAACTTTTGCCTTGTGGTGGCTAGATTAAGTCTGCACTAAGTTGTTGAGTATCAGTGACTCCCACCTTCTGATGAACTTCTGAACTCTGTGTTAGCGACACTAACTACCAATAGAAGCGAAGAGACGAGTCCTAGGAAGTAGTCTTGAAGAGGGAGACACGATCGCTGGGACAAGAGCTTTATTAGCCTGACGGTTCGGATTCCTGCTCGAACCCGCCATCAGAGACTACAGTAGATACGGGCGATTCACGCATAAGGGGCTGCAGTATTTATAGGATGCACTCGCCGGGAGCTACTTGAATCATGGTTTACTGGCCCCCAGTCAATTAACAAGTACAATGAACTTCCCTTTCCATACTCGGTGCTGAGACTTCGCCTAGGCGGAATAATTAGCCACGCGGGGAGCGCACATGTGAACACTTGTCCCAACACCAGGGTCGGTGCGTCAGATGGTCGAGCAATCATCACACCAAAATCTAACGCACGTGATGAAATTGCAGCAATTAACGACGCGAATGTCGGCTATCAAACAATTAGCACACCAAGGGCAGCGATCCCGGATGAAGGGGGGAGCCGTGAATGTTCATAGGTATGCGGTAGCATGGCGACTGCATCCTATAAATACTGCAACCCCTTGTGCGTGAATCACCCGTATCTGCTGTTGTCTCTGATGATGGATTCGAGCAGAAATCCGAAACGTCAGGCTAATAAAGCTCTTGTCCCAACGATTGTGTCTCTTTCTTCAAGACACCAATTACTGTCAATCTGGGATATACTGTGAACTCGACACTCTGAGAAGAAACGCCTCGGCTGATTGAAGCATCTGCTGGCTCAAGTGTCAACGCAAGTCAAAGGACGAAGCACATACGGCCAATGAGCTCACCGACCTTGTTTTTTACCGTACGCTCGAGGTCAGTATATTTCACGCGACACCTGCCAGTGTCATGAGAAACTGATGCCCAAGTTTCTCCGGCGGAGTCTTTTCGGCGTTTGACGCGTGTTCTCGAAATACACTGACTGACTTTCCGGCGGCTTCTTGCTATGAAGATTTCAGATGCTGTCGCGACAGGGTGGCAAGACTGTCCCGGCACATCTGGGTGTCTCACTTGAGAAGGCCTGGCGCGGTGGCGTCCGAGTTCATCTTCTTCCATCTGCACAATCCCCTTGTGACTAGTCACGCGACAGTTGGATCGCTGCAATCGATGCCCCTCGTCACTGCCTCGCGAGGAGGCCAAAATGGGTGACTTGTGCGAGACCTGCGAGCAGCATCTACCACTCACTCGCTCTCTCTTTCCACTCGCGCACCCCGTTCGGATGACAATGCAATGTCAAGACGAATAGGGTTAGCGCGGACGCAGTAGCCGTCAGAACCAAACTACCCGCCTGGGTCTTCCCTACACCACCTACTCCTCACTTCGACTGTAACAGGCAATATCAACGAACATGCCTCCCAATTACGTGAAAAGTGCGCATGTAGTGACCTTGTAGTGGCCCTACTCGGGGAGCCTGTTGCAACGCTGCGCCTCTCACGCGTAACAGGAGTAATTTGGTTTTCGTCCAATCACAGCCATCCAAGCCGGCCAATCAACTTCAAGGCCGACTGAGACGTACCCTCGCTCAAGACGCTCTGGTGTCTACCCCAGCATCACTCGGACGCCTACTTCTACGCTGTCGGCAGTGTGCCCTCTCCCAGCTGCAAATTTTCTGTAACGCATTCTTCATGCATTCGGTACACAATACAATGTTCTCTCTGCTGGCCTTAAGGTCGTAGTGGAAGTGGTCCACCCGCTAACTAAGCTGATGCGACACGTTCTGCCTTGCGACGTTTCACCGGCCATACCGTCACTGGTAATTTGAATCCCACGGTTGATGCAGTAGTAACACATAATGTGCTACGGAGGGATGTCGTGTACACACATATTGTGGAGTGAGTTCGTGTTTAGCATACCAGTGTTTTTTTGTGTGTGTGCGGATAGACATAGGAACTATGATGAGGTGCGGATTGTGTGGTTTACTGAACATTTTCATGGATGAGTATAAGGCCGACTGAGGCCAAAAAATTTGAGAAAATGTGGACGGGTGAGACGTGAGTGACGGCCAAAGGCCATGTTTGCCTCGGGGATTCGATGGGCGATTTCACTGTCGATCTTTGTGCTTCTTGAATTGGTACTTCTCAGGTACGCGAGCTAGTCAGCTGATGTGAGACTAGTTCTATCGACAACGTTGCTGGGTTCGTCGGGGTTAACTTTTAGCATGAATCAGTGCATGACTACGGTGTTCTCCATGTTCACCGTCGGTCTGAAGTTGGAACAGCCAGAGGCGAAGAGGTTATCATTCTGCCAAATGTCCTCGTCCGTTGTGTTTTTTAATGGACAGTCACAAAGAGGCCTTGGACAATAGTCTATCAGATCGAGGGACGATAGTAGTTAGTGGCTGCTCCTTACAGTGGATGTTCATCGGCCTGGCGTAGAACATCCGATCGAAGGGGATGGGAGCGAATACGCAGTCAGGATTCATCTTATTTGTCATTGCGAATGAATGTAAGAACAACACGTTATCCATGGTGCGCGCCATCACCCCGCGGTGTGTGACCCGCCGATTTTCGAGTTTCGTCGCGATTTTACAGCCTGTCATTGTTTAGTGTACCGAAGGCTTTCGTCAGCCCCCCCGAAATTGGTGTGGGGATGCGTTCAATTTTTCTGACACTTCTTTCTGTTGGGAGGGGAGAGCACATAATCCCCAGTGTGTCGCTGGAGGACGACAAAGAAGGACAGGAGTTGAGATTTTGCCTGTGCTATTGAGGAATGGAATGTCTCTGTGGTTATTGCAGGGTTGAGTTTATAGATGTATAGGTTCAATTGTGACATCTTTGATGTTTTGCAGAGTTTGTCCTTCACACCGCATCTTCAGAAACAGTGAAGTAGTTCTGTACATTAGTTGAAGGGCGCCGTTCAGTACAGTTCGGCCGGTTTGTACTGTTCCTCGGTTCTTCCACTTGGAAATTTGTCACACTTCCTTGCTTTCATCTTGTAGGGAAATGGAAAGACCAAAGTCAATATTGCTGTCATCTCGGAAAAGTGGACTGATAGATACCTCGCGGACTGTGTACTAGTAGCCAAAGACTCCTGGGCGACCATTGTCGTCGTCCTTGCCCCTCGGTTGGCCACTCGACTGTCCAAGAGTAAACAAACCTTACAGGCTGCCAGAGTAACACTGCTGACTCCAGCAGCCTACGGCGGACCATGAAGATGTGAACTTACAGTAGATGACCTAACTCATGAAATGTCAAGACCGGTATTTGAGTTGAGGGGACGGCATATATATGGTGTGGTTATTTTTGTTTTTAAAATCGATTCGAATCTCAAAAAGCCCTTCTCTAAAAAATAGGTCGAGTTAGTTCAATTTTAATGAGGGGAAACGGAACAAAATTATGCTGATTTTGACTTCCCCAGATATTCATTTAATTTCCTATTCTACTGAGTATCCCATATTAAAACCTTTTATTTGCACGCGTTGCGTTAAAAAGGAACTTTTATATAACAAAGAAAAATATCAAAGAAGGCCACTCTGGAAATGGAAATTGTGATTTTTAGTTCATGAAAATCAGGTCAAGTTAAGTATTTAAAAACACATTATTCTCATAAATCAAGAAGTAATTTGCACTTTTTAAATTCTATTTAACAAAACTGTAACGTTTTATGTCGTTAAATGCAGTAATAAAAGTTGTTCGAATATGTTTGTTTTACTACACCGGGAACTGGTAGGCGTAAACACGTATATATAGATTGCGCGCTACATGCTGCCACTTCTTTGCCACGCCGTGCAGCAAAGATGTCAAAGCAGTTCCTATCGAAAGTTGACTTTGAGCGGATACGAAAATTGGCAGCCGAAGGGCTGCCGCGTGAGTCGTTAGCTAGTATTTTCAACATTAGCCAGGTCACTCTCTGGAGAATTATTAATAATAAAACAATGCCTAGAACTAAGCAAGGTGGGCCAAAACGGTCCACAAGCAAGCAAGACGACGATTTCATTCGTCGGACACTGAAAAAGTATCATTATATGCCCCTTAAGGCTATTTACAGGGAACACCTGTCAATGTTTTCTATGCGCATAATTAGAGAACGAATGAAAGAGTTTGGTCTCCATCAACAAAACGCCATGACAAAACCATTTTTAACTAGAAAACTTATAAGAGAACGTTTTTTGTTTGCTCAAAAATATATTGATCACAGGATTTCCTTCTGGAAAAGCACTTACTTTTGCGATGAGGTCTTATTTTTAGACAAGCCTCCGAAGTCGCCCCAGGTGGTCATATGTGGAAAGAACTTTCCACGAGAGCACACTATATCGACGCCAACTTTCAAGAACTGCCGACGCCTGATGGTTTGAATGGCCATCAAATTCGGAGAGCGACCGATCTGGCGTTCAACAGTGGAGACGATAAATAGCAAGGTGTTCACTGACATCGTAATGGATGCCTTTGGTTACAACGGCATTCATAGACGTCGAATGGACACTATAATGTTGCAGGATAATGCCCCTGTCCACCGCTCAAAGGAGGTATGATTCCAATTCAGTCTACGACTATAATCGAATATTTTAGACCACAGCCATCCTCTCTGCCTGCGGCCTTCGAAGCATTTTTACCCCCGCCAACAGCCCGGACCTAAATCCCATCGAAAATCTTTTTGCATTAATCAAAAGAAACTAGGACAAGGCAAGTAAACATATTTCTATGGAAGAAAAGTTACAGTTTTTGCGTGATAATTACATAGACCAAACCACCATAGACATCTTGGTAGTCTCCATGCCCTCCCGCCTTACAGCAACTTTAAAAGCTAAAGGACAATCAACAAAGTACTAACACGTTGTATTTGTTACTGTTTTTCATTTTTTGTCGTTTTGTGAAAGTTTCCTTCTCTGCTGACAGTTATATTAGATCCTGAATAGTTGACCTGCTATGCAGTCGATTTTTTATTTGGTGGTTTTTCCTAAAATAAGTAATTTCTTAGTCAATAAATAATACTTTACAAACCAAACCATGCCTTGTTTTGGAGCTCCGTCGTATATTTAACGCAGTATAACTTTTGTGGATGCGGGGTGGCAGTATCGTGCGCTACGGCGATTTAAGTTCGTAGTTCGTGACATTCCATCACATAGGTCATGAACTGTAAATGGTTGTCATCTCGTTAACCGTTTTGACCGCATAAGCTGCGTCCACAAGGTATGACCAGCCTGCTCACCACCTGCTTTGCCAGCATTTGCTCGCGGGTAAACATTACCACCGGTAAATTGGAATGCTGAGTCGTGCCAGGGGTCTGCGAAAGTCCAGTATTAGTCAGGGATTTGTTGGAGTGGGAAAAGCGCCCGAATCAAGGTGAGTCGCCTACGGAACTGCATGTCTCCCTCCTCGTAGGATTTTGCTTGGAGACGAGGACATATGTGGGTAAGTGCAGGAGCTACTGGGTATGAAGACACACGCCGGGCTCCCTCATCTGATTTGGCCCGCCAGTCAGGGGCTGTTGCTGGGGTGTGGCTGCGGCGTGACTACGTGAATTTGCGGGACCACAGATGAGAACCATGTATCAGGGCAATAACGAAGTGAGAGTAGCCAACAGGTTTATTCATGTGTTTGGTGGGGATTGCCAGCGTATTGTTCACGGGTACTTACTACGATCGTAGTCGGGATTGCTTTATCCGACCTACATGGTGTCGCTTATGTTACTTCCTTTGCATTGCATTCACCAGCAGTGTATCTGTGGCAGGGTATCTTCGCCAGTAGGCTGTCGTCCTCCTCCCCCTTCCATCGCCTCAACGTCCGCTGTTGTGGTGTCCACCGCTCACATCAACATTACACACAATCCTGACACGCCAACAAACACCAACACCATCACCGCCGTCGACACCATTGGTGAGGACCTGGTCTGCACCTGTCTTCATTGCGGTCGCACCTTCCCCTCACACATCGGCCTGGTCGGTCACTTGCGATTCCATCGTACAGAGGCTGGCGAACCAGTGCCTGAAGCACCAACCTACACCTGCCGCATCCGCCTCGACTGTCCACGCTGCCCTCGCACATTTATGCACCGCATGGCCACATGCGTATGCACGAGGGTGAAATTGGCCGCAGGTCCGTTACACCTAGCAGGTCCGCCCACACCCCACCGCCCAGTGCACCCACCGTCACCAGCTCCATCACACTCATTACATCTTGCCCACCCACCATGCTCGGCCCAAATCACACCCCGTCGCCCAGCGCGCCCACCACCACCCACCCCACCTTCTCCATCACCGAAGCTGATACTGACACCGCCGACTCCTCATGTCGACACTGTCCCCGCATATTCACCTCACGCGTCGGCCTGGTCGGTCACCTGCGAGTCCGTCTCACAAATACTGACGAACCAGTGTCTGGAGCACCAACCTACATTCGCCGCACCCGCCTCCACTGTCCAGATTGCACCCGCACATTCATGCACCGCATGGGCCACATGCGCGTCCATGAAAACTTTCGACGGACCTGTCGAAAGCCCCTACTATCTTCCCTGTTTATGTATGTAAACTGTAGGAGGCCGTTATAATACGATGCTAACAAATTTTTGAAGGAAGACTCACGTTACTTGGGCAGTAAATTCCTTCAGAACCGTTTACGGATTGGACACGGGAATAGGAACCCCCTCTGACGTACAGGCGCCCCTGCCCGAAAATTTCAGGAGCCTGGAGGTAAGGTGAGAGTTACTTTTAGGGGAAGGGTTAGGGTCAAAGTTAGGGTTGGGGCTATGAGGGGTTTATGTCAGGTTTAGGGTTAAAGCCAGGACATGAGAATAGGTACCTCCCCGGAATTTCGAACGAGGTCACTGGTAGTAGGGGAATCTATATTCCCTTGTCCGACCCCGTTTGTAATATTGACAGCTGTAGTTTATGCCGGTAGGTAGAAGTTGTAGTCCTCGGGCGACCCTCCAACGTGTGCGATTAATCAATGTCTTCTTATGGGAAAAAACAAAATTGAAGGTAAAAATTTTAATTACTCATAGGCCGAAAACACACTGTTCATTCCGAGTTCTATTTTGATGTATTATCGCCCATTTATTAACAGAATTAATCGTGCTGATCGCCCTCTGTACTCGAAAGAGCATTTAAAAACTGAGGTGCTTCAACGTTGGAAGCTTGAAGCATAGTGGCTATTCTCGAGGAATTACGCTTTCGTCCTTTTGCTGCTTTCGAAACAACTGGAAATCCTTAAAAGTTGGTGCTAGCAGAGGATTTCACACGTCCGGAAATCTCAACCGGTTTATAAACGGTAAGTCTTTCCTCTCATACTTTGATGACCTAACAGACTCTATTGGTTTTGTCCGAAAACCCTGTTGATAGATAATTTAAAAGTCGGAATATTAGCCAATAATGATATTCTCTCCTCAGTCTGGGAAAATATCTTAACTGTGCCGGTCTTGAGCGTACGGGTCTACATTTGCTTGTTCTTATCGACTTTCAAGGTTTTATTTCCCTTAATAATCCTACAATGCCTCACCTGATCGCACTCTAAAAAACTACGGTAAAATTTTCAGGCCAAGAATAGGACTTCAGTGCCTGGCTCAGATCAGTGGATAACAGGCAGTCTTCCAGAAAATCACCGATTCTAAGAAGGCACCGTTAAGCAAACCTAGGCTGAAACTTACGCCTTACGAAACCTCCGTCGGAAACATTTGTCTGATTAAGAGTTCTATATCTCATATTGATCCCATTCATCTTAAATATCAATTTTTCACTCATATCCTAATTATCATACAGCGTTTTAGGTGTAATTTATGACTTATATTGTTCTCAAGACGGGGCATGGCTAGATCTGATAGAATTTTTCACTCCACATTGAGCCTCTAAGGCGTCGGAAGGGATTTTTACGAAACAGGCTTGTGTGCCAACCTGAGGGAGTTAACTTCTTTATATAGGAGGAAGTTGCCCGACTAGACGACGTATTATTAGCTGGCCTACTTCTCCTCCTTGCGCGTGCTCTTCTTCAGGTACTTTGACAATAGTTCGAAAGTATCAAACGTTTCACTAACAAAGGACCCGCACTGGGCCTTGTGGGGAGAATTTAGTCACGTTGAATCATTGTTTCATTTTTACTTCAGATAAGGCCAAGTTTCCTTTAAGTGGATTTTATTTATCACCAAGTGTCTTCTGTCCTGTGAAAGAGGCCCTAATTGAAAATATTTTTGAAAATAAAATAAGTTTATTATTGCACCTCTTGGGCACTGTCGGTCTGCTTGGAACACAGGAAAAAAACCCAAATCAAACTCGTCCATTCCGGTTGCACTTTGACTTCATTTGTTTTAGGTGTCTGCTTAGTCAATAGAGCGCGAATCGAAAGTTTGTTTTGAGTTAGAAAACCTGATTTCCAAGGCGTGTGTTTAGACGGATGGCGGACCAGACAATGACTCACCATGCCCCATTAAGTTCTTCCGTACTGAATCAGCAGCCGTTTTAATTCACTTTAAATAACCTGGTGTACTGCCAGAATTTATCTCATCCCTAAAAATTCTGATAAGTTTGATTTTAGATCATTCAGCCTGTCTGCTCGTCCCCCTGCTCTTCCTAATCGTATTGAACTAACTAGCCTAGACACAAGGAAGAAAAAGATTCTATTACTGGAGCAAGAACGTCATCCGTCTGGAATTTTAAATTTTCACTGGAACCCCTGATCTGATAAAGTCGCAGATAAAATTGGTGAACGTACAAGGGGTGCAGCATTTGTAAGATGCAGTTGGCGCTATTTCTTCTGCAAGAATAAAATTGTTTGCGCTTAAAAAGTCAGAGTTAACAGGGACAACCTGAATGACGAAAAATGCCAAAAAGAAGTCTCCGAAATCACCAGACCGTTCTTGCGTGCTTTCCAGACGAAATCTGATTGAGAAACCTTCCCCTCTGTTTAGGAGGGGGCAAATATATACTCATCCATAGGGTGAGTTCCAAACGAATGTTAATAACCGAAACAATTGAACGGCGATATCGATTCGAAACTAACTACTCTTTCGTCCATCTTCTGCTTTCTATGTGATGCAAAATCCCCATCATGCATCAGGGGTGGAGGAGTGGCTATTTTTATTAATCTGAACTGGTAAGGAAAATGTAAGGCCTTATTTTTGTACGCCGGTCCTCTGATGGATGCTATTACGATTTTATGTAAGTCCTGTCTCTTTAAATAATCTTAGTGACATTATATTTGTTAGTATGTATATTCCTTCTCTACCTGCGAAGATGCCTTAGCACAACCTTTCGACGCTCTTTCACAAAATCTGTTTTTATTGCCTCGTGAGTATCTTATTCTCTTATTCAGCAATTTTAATCGTGAGAATCTAAGCCGCCTTATCTTTTTTACGCCTTTGGACCTTTTTTTGGCTCACTACATGTGCCAACGCCTCCCTTGATAACGTTAAGATCAACTACACCAAACTTTTCTGCTTAAAAATAGAGCTCCACTGTCAACGTCAGGCCATTCTGTTATTAGGTCTCCTGAAGATTCACTTTGCTTTTTAGCGCGTACTGTTACCCAAACCCGATAGAAGAAGTAAGATTCGCTCCACTTCTCTATAGAACATTATTTTGCTTCAGAGTTCCATGGTAAGTATTATCCTCATTTTCCTGAACTAGCAAATGTCTCACTGTGTTCTGGCTAACCCCTAAAATTTTTTGATGTTATCTTGGATATTTGTTGACTTCTTCAAATTATTGTAGTTGAACTTGATGGAATTTCTTCCCATACCCTAAGTTTCTAAGGCATCGAAAGGATCCCTATGCAAACAAAGCCTGCGAGGGGATCTAAAGGGTGTAAACGTCATGAAAAAAAGGAAGAATAATAGGCTAATTCTGCTAGTTATTCGACTTTTTCTTTATTCTTTTCCTCTTTGTTATGCGGAAATTTGGAGCCACCTTAATTGTTTTACTGGCCAACGATGCATACTGGCACATGTTGACGCTAATTCGAACTCATCAAATTAGAGCGTTATATTCACACCCAAGGAGTTCAGTCATCCCTAAAATTATATTTCATTTTCCTCACGTGTCTTCTGTTCTGTGGCCGTACTTGCAATAGGGAAATCCTTCAAATGGTCCATGGTTCGGCAACTGCCGGCCCGGATGAGGTCTCACCATTTATCCTTATATCCCGTTCTGCTTAGATAACATTTGTTTTAACACACCTTATTAACGTATCTATCATAAAATCATAGGTGAATAACGGTTGGCGTACTGTCAGAATCGCTCACATCCAACAATAATTTTGATCTCACATCCTTCTGACCAGTAACATGTTTATCTGTGCCTCTGAATGTCGCTGAACGAGCCTCCCTAGATATTATTATGCCATTCACTAATTCCTCGGACCTTCTACAATCTGCAAATAAGGTCAGGCGCAGCACCTTGGACGCTGTCGCTCGGCTGGTCCACTCTGCTCTAAGGGAGCGAGACAGGGGTAATCTTACGAACACGTGTGTCCGTCTTTGATAAACATCTACCGTCAATAATGCTCCGCGCTATCTCTTTCTAAGATAGGCATCCAAGTACAGCTCTTCTGGCTAGATTGTTTCCTGAATTGATGACTAATTCGCCTCCCGTACCCAGTTTGTTCAGTTTGGTAATCAGAAATCTGTATTTCTTCCTGTGTTTATAAGAGACCGACAGTGCCCAAGAGGTGCTATAATAAACCTATTCTATTCTTGATGACTATGGAGTGCTTAAAGGTTTCCATTTATTCGCTTGCCCCTTTTCGCTTCACATGGTAACCTGAGATCGCCCAGTGTCCGGTAATAATAGTAATAATTTTTATTAAAGACCCGTCGGGGTCCCATCAAAGCAAGTAAAAATAAATTTACATGCGAATTTTAGACGAGGTAGGCAAAATCTGTGCAAAATACAATTCATAGCTTCTGAATTAGTAGTCCACTAAGAAAAATGATTAACGAGAGGTGAAAAAAACTTCACATAAAAATTTAAAAATAATTGAATTAATTTTACAGGGGAAAAAATGTCTCGCTAAAAAATAATAACAGAAAAATGCGGGCAGGACTGGCCAGCATGTGCGGTATATAACAGATTATAATCGGACATCGTCTGGGCAGAAATAAATGTCAGCCTTGAAGTGTACGTATGCGGGTCGAACAGGACTGACATGCATGTGGTATTGTATACGCGATTCAGAACCGACATCATCAGGGCAGGATTGATACGCCAGATGAGAGTATTCGCGTCAAAGAGGCCAGACGAGAGTAACCCAGACGCGATCGGCCACGGTACGCTTCGAGCCCAGCCGAGGAGTAGGCAAAGGAGGTACGACCAAACCACTAGTAGACGGCGAGTACTGAGGGTTCCGCCGTGAGCGTCGACAGACCGCATGAGGTTGAAATGCGGGAGATGACATCAAGGACCGTGAAAATCGTCGCTGTATATGGCATTGTATAACGGATTTCATGAAGGTGTAAGCAGGCAGGTCAGGCAGGACTGGCCTGTATGTGGCCTTGAATAAGGCAAAAAGCTGGCGAATTGAAAACCAGTCTCGAGGCGATAGGAACCCAGATGCGATCGGTTACATTCATCCGAGTCCATTCGAGTTAAGTATGCTGACGACATGGTTGTTGGCCACTCTATTGTAGATGAGACTCGTCCACAGCCTCTAAAGGATTGTTAGGATCGTGTGTCTGTATAATAACTGGAATATGCTCTTCACCTTAATTTGCAGAAGTCAGTCTAGTGTGTGTACGACTGCGGTCATCTCTATTCCTGATTCCTTCGACATTTTTCCCCGAGGAAGTATAGTTCTTGGGGTATCTGAGCGTTACTCTCTCCTCAGTTTTGCCATTTTTCGATCATGGTAAAGTCCTTTTATATAGAATTTTATAAGCGATCTTATTACATTTTATGTGTACGTTCGTATCACACTCTATAGTTCTAAAGATAGCGATTTACAGGTTCCTGCACTCTCCTTGCATTTTGTATTGTTTTCCTTTAATTTTTCTGCCTTGCTTAAAAGGGATATGCTCATTCTCAGACGCGTTCATTAAATACCCTCTTCCGCATCCGGTGTTTCGTATGTTTTCCTAGTTGACAGCGTAACACGTCGGCATTTCGCAACAGTCAGGCAATTTTCTGGTCGAATTCTGGATGATGTTGTTCATCCCCCTCATTTGGAATTAATTGTTACAAAGTCCCTCGACTTTGTGTGTCGTGGTTTTTGGCATAAATTTTGTCGCAAATCGACATATTAACGCTCCGTATCACTGTTTCCTTCACGAATCCTTAGGTGTAAAGAGGCTGGAATTCAGAAACCAAGGCGCACACTGTTCTCCTATTGGTTTTTCAATTTTATGTAAACTTATTTACTGTCTATGGTATCCTGATGGGTGTGATGGTAGAGAAGGCAAGCAAGCTCTGATGATAAAAGGTTTATCCTCACAGCCTGCGAAGCACAGATTACTACTCGTTAGAACTTATTTAGTTGGAGTTCTGAGAGCTCTAAAACAGTCGGCCTAATGTGTACTGACAGTGTATTTGCCGTTTTTTGCTCGAGCATCCCCTTATGGAATATCTGGAATGTTCAGCAGCCCACTGATCGGACTGCACGCGTGAGCAAAGACATCGCATGTGCCAGATGACGTAGTACACGTCGATCGGCCGCCTGATTTCACCCGCGTACTTAGCGGTCGACTTGGCCTGCTGTGCCATGAGTGGTCACGTCTTCACTTCGCTTTAGGTCATGACTCCACTTCGTCTCCCTTCTCATTAACACCTTCCACTTTTGAAAATTTGATCTTATGTCTCTTCTTCTTCGAGTCCAAAATAAGTTTCGATGGCGCGTGTGTTCCTCTATGACTCCTCGGACAGAAGACGGTACTGTCCGATTGTTTGCTTAAGGACTGAGGTTCCCGAAATATCACACAGAGGTAGAATAGTATAGGCTTATTATAAAACCTCTTGAGCACTGTCAGTCTCTTTTGAGCACAAGAAAAAACCTAAACCCAACTCATATTTTTCATGATAATATTCCTAAAATATTGTAGGAATATTGGTTGACTCATTAATATGATCAGATATACTTTTACATAGAATAAAAGTTAATGCGTTAGTCCGTTGCTACTTACGTAACCCATCGACGCGACGACAGAGCAAGAAACAACAATAGTAAGTTTCCGGGTGTCATCCAAATAAATAACCGGTAAACAGTGAAATGCTTCTAACCCGGCAGTACAAATTTACTTGGGTTTTAAATATTAGGAATGTACTTAATCACTAAGATTTTCAGTTTCAGTTTATTTGGTAAAAATAATAAGCAAGGCCTTTGAAAACTCAACTGATTACATGTCAGCTCGTTAGACACAAATGTACACGAGCAATGAAAATCTTCGTTATTAAAAGAGTACTTGATTCATTTGAGTAGCATTGTTTGAAGGAAAACATTCCCGGGGATCGCGGGGCATTTAGCTTAGGTTCAGACCGTCGATTAAAAACAGAGAACAAAAATAATCATCCAAGCGTTTCTTGAAGAGCTGCAGGGACGTCGCCTCCACGAATGATTGAGGGAGATCGTTCCACTTGCCCATTAATCCTTGTTGGAAAAATTCTGAACGAGGATTCAGCCTGGGCACTTTTGTACGTAGCTGCATCGAATGACCACGAAGATTGGGTGACTTGCCAGGGCTTAACTTCATCGGCAAACATTATTTTACAGAGATCGAGTTCCTGAAGGCTGTCACCAACATAATAATAATAATAATTGCATTTGATGCCAGTTTACAGGCATTGTCAGGGAGGCGTTAAACACATAAAGGATAAGGACAAGAGTCCCAGAACTGAGCATTGAGGCACACCACTAGTCGCGTTCACCCAGTCTGACATATCGTCACCGGCGCAGACACGCTGTTTCCGACCAACCAGATATGCCCTTAGCCAGTTCAGAAGATTTCCCTCGATGCCGTTGATGCTTTATTTGTGAAGAAGGCCTTGGTGCAGGACGGTGTCGAATGCTTTGCGGAAATCGATGTACAAGATATCGACCTCAAAACCCTCTTCTTTAGGCCTGGTCCAGATCTCCAGATAAGCTAGCGGATTTGAGAAGCAGGAACATCCTTTCCGAAATCAGTGTTGAAAATCCTGCGAAGTTTTATTTTCTTCTCAAAATTGCTATATAGCGCTCTTTACTGGAGCTTCCATCACTTTGGATGTGAGTAAAGTTAAGTTAATAGGCCTGAAGCTGCTCGCTGACATCATGCCACATGCCTCATGTGAGAGAACGAAGTTAGCGGTCTTCCAATGCAGTGACAGTCTCCTGCTCTCATCGACAGCTCAAAGAGAGTCGAAAGGGGCTTTGACAGTTCCGTTGATAGCTCTTTACGTATCAGCCCAAGAATCCCGTCGAGTCCAGGGACTTATTTGGTTTTATTTGACTGAAGACACGTCTTACTTCTTCGACGGAAAAGACAACAGTTTCAATGACGATAATATCTTGGCGCATCTGAAGCTTCCGGCTGTCTTGGCCCATTTCAAACTGCTGATTGCCTTCTGAGGACTCCTCCGTAAAAACCGATGAAAAAAACCGAGACAGTAATTGCACTTTATGTGGTCCTTCAACTAATAAGTTTCCGAGGCTATCCTTCAGACACGCATTTTCATCCCTATGTATTCTCCTCTGCGCATACACTCATAAAATTTCATGGGACATATAAGGTATTCTGCTAACAGTCGGCGATTGAAAGAAGTTCTAGCAACCCGTATTTGTTTGCGGCGTTCATTGCGCTGATCCTTATACTCGGCGAATGTTTTTGAATCTTGAAAATGCAAATGCTTTT
The DNA here is from genome assembly GCA_902702965.1 of Spirometra erinaceieuropaei. Taxonomy (NCBI): domain Eukaryota; kingdom Metazoa; phylum Platyhelminthes; class Cestoda; order Diphyllobothriidea; family Diphyllobothriidae; genus Spirometra; species Spirometra erinaceieuropaei. The sequence continues at coordinate 834,535 of CACRXP010000059.1, forward strand.
TACACAGCCTCTGTTTCTTCTTCATGGTCTTTTTGTCATCGATGGTCGCGCACATGGTCTTGTTATTTTTATTGGACAATGGGTGTCTATTAGATGATCTATAATCCCGCGAAATTACTGTCGGAATTCTTCTGAATTTTGCATGTTGACTAACCAGGTTTCCTTAAAAAGTGTACGTCCCTTTGCGTTAAAATCACCCCTCGAAATACTTCTGTGCCTTTTAATTTGTGTTTGTCGGTTCGATAGGAAAGGGCACACGCAGGTAAAAGCCCTATGATCACTTAAACAGACTGGAGGTTGTGAATTCACTTCCCTTTTGACTTCTTCTTCTTTACTGAAAATGAGATCTAAAAAGTTAGATCGTTGTCCTTCCCTCAGCCTGACATCAATTTGCCGCAAAGTCATGGAGATCATCAAATGGGACATGATTGCTTATTTGGAAATTCACAACCTTTTTTTCCAATTCACAGTACGGATTGCGTACGCTGTGCATGTGGCCTACAACGCTTTCCGAAAGGCGCTCGACAGTGTTCCGCACCAGTGTCTTCTTTACAAGTTGAGAGTGATGGGCATCAGCGGCAGACGTCCTAGATGAATCGAGAATTTCCTAGTCGGCCGTTCCCAAATTGTCTGCGCTGAGCAGCAGCGATCGACGCGCGCAGTCATAGAGAGCGGAGTCCCAAAAGGTTCCGAGCTCGGGCCGACTCTCTCTCTTGTTTATTAATGACTGTGTAGGGGAGTTGGACCGTGATTGTGCCATGTCCGCAGATGATATTAAAATCTGGAAAGTCATCCACGATGCTGCCGACGGAATCAACTTTCGAGAAAGTCTTTGTCGATTGGAGGAGTGGTCCTGCAGATGGCTCCTGTTCTTCATTTTAAATAAATGCGTCATAGTGCGTTTCGGGAATCGAAATCGGTTCCATAATACGTGAAAATATTATCTAAATGGGATGCCGCTCATAGAAACAAAAACTCAAAAGACCTCGGAATGTGGATTGCAGAACTCTATGCCTTCTCCGTAAAGTTATAAAGCAACTAAAGACGTAACTTCAATGCTGTACGTCAGCAGACAGGCATTCACAGTTTTAGACGAATAATACTTCTCGAAAGTCCTTGGCACGTTTGCAAGGCAGTAGATTAAATATGTAATCAAGGCTCGGAGACCATGGACACAGCAGGATAGCAATTTACTCGAAAGGGTTCAGAGGCGTGCCACAAAATTAGAAAGAGTAAGAGTTAGTACACTGCCTTACGAAACCCACCTGAATAATCTTAAGGTCTATCCTCTGATTGATAGGCAGTTGTGCAGAGACTTAATACAAACTTTCCCTATCACGCGTGGCTTGGACGGCGCCCTCCAGGGTGACGACTTTTTCCAACTCGTTACTACAAAGGAAAATAGGATGTGAGAAAGTGCCTTCCCTCAACCGTGTCTGGTAACCGTGTGATAGCCTGCCTGAGGTGATTGTAATGCCTCAGTCTGTGGACACATTTAAATATCGTCTTTACAGACATGTGTTACACCAACCAGCGGACTTTGTGCGTTCGTAACCATAAAAAACAACAGATAGCCTATGTGAACCAACGTCTGCATTCACCTGTTGCTGGAATTTCTTTATATTGTTGCTAATTTTTAGATTATTTGTACAAATATGGAGCTGAAAAGCGCAAGCGCATTTCTCTCAAATACACTGAATACTAAATCTTGTCATTTGTCCATCAACTAAACTCTTTTGTTACAGATACAATTCTAAACTTCAAAGTGTAACTGTTTGGGCTATCGCGCTAATGGAACTCTAACCGACTGTCTGTAGTACATCAAGTGCCTTCGTAAACTTTGAAATACTTTCTGAAGCAACTTGTCCTTAGACCTTGAGATGTCTGCATAAAATTATTTGTTCGCGGAAGGTCATATAGTCGTCCTTCAAGCCGCTTATTGGCGTGTTTGTGGTCTGAGGGCTCATTGTACTTCCCCCCAATTAAGGTAATTTCGACCCACTCATACTAGTTGAATTTCTTCTTTAAATGACCAATTTTCCGAGATTTTAACTTATCGTATCGGCCATTCCCTGTTTCCTCCCACCGGCCAAGGTCTGGAGTAAGGTTTACTCAATAAA
>CACRXP010000059.1:837171-848307 GCA_902702965.1 Spirometra erinaceieuropaei
ACGAGGACAAGCGTATAAAATAATTCAAAGCACCCACCACGATCCAAAGTCGTATGGATTGGTAGATGCATATTTTAAAAAAAATAAGAAAATAAACATGTACATTAGTATTTATCCTTTCATTGCTCTGTATCTGGTCTATTCGTCATTGAATTTGTCCAGCTGCTTGCTGAGGATCCCTGTGTTGGATCCACATTAAACAGTAGTGCTTAATTGGTGATGGAGGAACACTTACCGCTGGTCTGGGTGTCGTTGATATTCTTTTGCATATTTTTTGAAAGACAGTCAAGTGACCGTCTAAGTAGTTTTGCAAGGAACACCCCGAGATCGGCAAGTGTTGCCTTACCGTCTCCATTCCAAATGCCAAAGACTTCTGTGGATAGAGCAGTGATCAAAAATGAGTGAGAACGTACCCTTGATGACTCCGTAGGTTGGCGAATCAGGTAGTCCCTCTTTCATTTTCCACCCTTTGAATTTTATGTGGGGACTGATGTCATCCACGAATAGGGCATACAGCACTCTCTTTGTGAGATCATCCAGAGAACGGCCGCCAAGGTAGGCCAGATAGGATACCTGATAAACTTATTAATGAAATTTGCCCGCCTTTAACAATTGACTGCGAACTTCACTGCCCGCAAGTCTCGCGTTTAGTGCACGGAAATCCGCAACCGCTCCTAAAGGACGGCCTATGGGATTTATGGAAAGCCTAGTGGCAACCGTGGTATTGGTAGTTGGCCGTCGAGAAACAGCTGACTCCAAGTCCCATTGACCGCCCACCAGACGGCGGATACCTTCCAAGATTAAATCCTGTTTTCGCGACACCCGTGCCAAATGTTGGCACATTATTTCAACGGTGTGCTCAAGGTCCTCCATGCGATCACTAAGCGAAGGTTCACGCCGGACTACGGATAACGCATAAGTTGCATTAGGTCTTACCTTCGGTTATGGTGTCCTCTGCGAGAGGAAGTGTGTCCAAAGAGTTACCTCCATCACCACTAGGCTCAAGAGGTTCCCAAATTTTTTTATATTAAATTTATTGTTTCTTACTGGAGATGAAAGGCCTTCACCGCTTAAATAATCGAGAGCCCTGGTGATAGCTGGGCGTCGCGAGCGTTGCGAAAGTCTTCTCTCTGGTAGTCTACTCATGCTTCTCTCTACAAACGCACAGGAAAAATAACGTTAGACGTTGCATTACGTAATTGACCGCATTATAGCTAACAACCACTCCTTCCCTGCAATGCTCGTAAACCACTAACTAAGGTTGCTGTGCGCTGGGCGCTGTTCGCGAACGCGAAGGGATAGTAAGTGGTCGGACAGCAAAAAACGAGCCCTTATTCAGAGTGACTGCTTGACGAGATAATTGTTATCGTTGGCTAATCCCTTTTAATGACTTGATAACGGCTCAAGATTAATTTGGGAAAGGACATATTGCGTGTTGTTTTATTTTTTTCCCGTCTTTGTTCCCTCGCAGCAAACTATATCGAGTTGATATCTATTTGTTCGATTGGACAAATTCCGCCTTTCAATGGATTCCTACCTAGTTTTCATCCCTAATAATAATTTTGACTAGAACCTGTTAAGATGTCAGGAATATTCTTATCAGAATATGTGCCGAGGTTGTCCCACTTTTGGCGCAGATTTTGTGCAGAATTTTCGGCCTCCAATCCCTGCCGAGGCTCCCCAATGTTTCCGCACAGAATCACTGCTGAAAATTTGTATGTCATTGTTCAACCAAACAAACCCCCTTCCTTTCTGGTGTCCCCTTCCAATTTTCTTTTTTTTCCATACCATATGTTATACAGGAGTAAGTGGTCTATGAACAGGTAGTATGGATTTAAAAATTTTATTACAAAAATATAAATGTCTGAAGCCGTTTTGCGGCTGGGAAGAACTGCCTGGACTTAGGTACTCCGGGTAGAGCGGCCATCGTCTTAATGGTTAACATGAATATTGTCGGTACGGGATAAATATGGACAAGTAAGTAAAGTTGTTTGCGTGAATTGTTAGTATTGCCTGACCTTCCACACAACGCCTTTTCGACATCTGCCCACGATTGTGTATCCGATCGTAGTCCTTCCTGAATGTGTTCTTGAAGGCCTTTTCAAGTTTTTCTCGGTCAGACCGCAGATCGGCACTCCACTTGTTGAAGACATCTACGAAACATATAGCATACGAGCCAAGAATACACGACCTTCCCAGAACTACCTCGTACATTGGAGTCCCCAAATGGGCCTCTTCCCCTGTTGCCTGCCGAAGGTCAGGCAATGGGTTATTTCGTCGTAGAATAGGCCAGCGAAGATGCGGTCACTGAAGACACTGATGTTTTCGCCGAGGGTTGCTAAATGCGAAACCTAGTGTCCTGTATTTTAAACAAAGGATTATATACCAGCTTCTGGCGGGAAGCAGTATCCGTGAGTGCGCTGCCGAACGCATCGAATTCGTCTACTGATGCCATGCGACTAAAAAGCGGCCCGGCAAGCGAGGCAGTCGTTGCATAACTACAAAGCACTGCGTCCAGCCTCCGCGCCAAGGCCTTAAGTAGTAACATCCGTTCCTTATCGCGCTTCATATGTTGGAGCTCGCACTTAACAAGCCAATGCAGACACTCCTTCGAAGAAGCACCTTTTCGCCGTGAGACAGGCTGGTGACGTTGAATTCTATGTCGGCGGCTGTGGTTCACTAGTAAGGACATGTTATTTAGGTAGATATGCATACCTGTGTACTAGGGCGAAATGCCTACAGGCAAAGTAGCCCCGGAGTCATTGGCCTCTGTTGCGAACTTTTGAAGTGGGAACGAATTAGACATTTGTTACCCCTACCGCAGATGAGAGCTGCGGCAGTGGTCCTGTCATAGGGGGATTTTGAATTTCACTTTGGACGCATGTTGCCATTGTTATTTTCCTCCTCAGTCATAGTAATTTACAACCCAACAGAAGATGAGGGGATTAGGTCAACGTGGAGTATATAATCTCTGTCTCCCTGCACTGTCCAGAAATCGATAGCCAGAGAGACTGTTGGGTTGTAGGACTCCTGGACAGTAACCGATGAATGGTGAGAGGTGCAGTGCGGCAGGAACTACTATGCGACAATGTGAAGAAGAGTTACCGTCCGACGCAGTCGTTAAAATTCTAAGAAGTTTCGATTGTCGACATCAGACCACACGGGCAACCATTGTCCATATTGTTCGTATTTCCTTGCTATTAGGGAACGCAAAACGTTTGCCGAACTCTTTCCTTATGGGAGCTTTTTCTCGCGGCTGCCGCTTCTTTCGATCTTTGTTCCTCAAATACCGACTTGTCTAGACAAATGTCTGCTGTGAGCACGGACTGCATTTCTTTTGGCCCCATTTTCGTGGGTTCTGCGTCCGTCTCAGAAGTCGCCTATAGGCTTGTTAACTACGTGGAGAATGCTGAACGTACACTCCCGGCTTAATACTGTGTAAGCTCTTACCTTCGCGCTTACCGCACCACATTTTCTCGGCTTCCTTTTGTGAAGATTGCCATTTATTCCCGTCACATGCCTGAGTGCCTTTTCTCTTCCGAATCTTTGGTGTCATTACTTAAGAGGTATGGGAATGTATAATTACTTTTAGCTGTATGAGGTACTCGTTCTCACACAGCTGCACGAAATCGGCAAACCACACATCTGGACTTTTATTTCGTGTCCGTATGGTAAACTACTTCTATGTGTCTCACAAACTGTGTTCTTGGGCTGCAGGACTTTTGAAATTAATCTCCCTCAGGTGTCTTGTTCAGCACCTTAGGCTAGGCGTGCCTAGCAGGAATTTCGGACTTTCATTATTTGGTTCACCAGACCTCTCGTCATTCCGTTATGCCAACATGAGATCACCTAACTATCGCTCGAGTTCTTTACGCAGAATAGCGTGTTAGTCGTTTTCGACTAATCCACAGTGTCAGTGTTTTGGGTGTTACTTTTTCTAGACATTCTGCCTCTATTTACTCACCCTTCTGCCCACCCCTTCTCTTTTTCATGCTTTTATTGCACACTCCTGTTTTTTTTCAAAGAAAGATATAGTTTGCTCCCTTTGGTCGCTAGTCAGGAGGCACTTTGTGTACAAACTGCTACTATTTATGGGCAGGAAACATGGCGCGCCTAATATTGACGATCAGAAAGTTTGGTAAGCCACAATTCAGGTGGTATGATGACACGGAACTAGTTGGCCGTCATAAGATGGGGTTTATTCGTCTTCATCGTCCCACGGCTTTGCTGGAACAGTGCTCAATTTCCAAGTAAGACCGACTTGAGCACTTCTATAAGATGGGCAAGGTGGAGCAGATAATGCAAATAAAATGAGTGTGTCGCTGTTGACCAGTTTCGCAGCAATATAGTTTTTTTTACATTTTAATGGCAACCTTCCATTAGCAAACTTTAAGTAGACAAGGGTGCGGGATGTACAATGAATCCCATAGTACTAGCCTCTCTTTGTCCCATTAGGCTACCCCGTATAGTTGACTGCCAACAATACGCTTATCCGGTGGTTCATCAGCTGCGAGCGATGGTGACCACTCCCTGTCTCGTATCAAATGTAACTTAAGCACCACCCTTTTCCCACACTCTTCTTGTGCTTCAGTGGCGTAACTAAGTGTAGGTGTTTTTTAATGGACGTAGGCCCAGTAGATGACCTAACACAGATCCCGGTTACACGTGTCGCCACTGATCTCTCACTCCACACTAACCAGAGCTCAGTGGTTCTCGTCTCCCTCGTCAACATAAGTTGTCTTGGAGCCATACTAAGAGGGAGCTATTACAGTCTTACTCTTGGCTTGGGGGAAGATTGAGCTAACTTACCAGGTGATAACTTTCCAAGCGACTAATTTTAGCGCGTTGGGGGTAGTTTTGCAATACATCAGATTTTATTGTAATTGGGGTTGGCGCACACTTTGCTTCTCTCCCTCTTTCCTAACCCGTGCTTCCCTCCTACCTTGCCAAATTGAATTGAAATTAAATCAGACGTAGTGACTGGCCTAACAGCAGGCCTTCGTCTAGTGCGTCTTGATATACATGTCGCAGAAGCGTAGTCCATTGTGGGGTCAGCGGCTTACCCACTTAGTAAAACCTGAGCTACCTCTTATCGCTCGTTTTTGTCCTGTTTTTGAGATATACTCTGCTGCACTTCAGTACTGTCGGTTAGGTCTCAACAGTCTACGCGGACAGGTGCTTTATGCCTGTGCTCTCTCCTTAAAGACCAAGCTCATACCTATGCGACACTCGTCCCAAGCAGTAATCTTTTCGTATTGTTTATTCTATTCGGCGCATTTTTGTTCATCTTCCATTCTAGGCTGTGAAAACTGACCCCTGTCTCTATGACTCTGCCACATGAACCACCCGCCTCACTATCCAGCACTGGTCCTGGTGGGCCTTGTAAATGGCCATCCAAGGAGTTCCTCGCGGGCGAGCCTATTTTCGACAGACCTCTCACGGACTCCGACTTCGACGCTCTACAGGAGGAGGCAGGCCTGGGTCCCGCTAGTTGGTGGCTTGATCCATTTCTGGCTGCCAAAGGATCCGGGGAGTCTCTCGGCATTCCCACTTACGAGGACGAAGTGGCTCTCACTGCCTGGGCTAGAGAACCCTTCGAGTGTGCAGGAGAGATCCGTGATGCTTCGCGTGGTCTGCTGAATCGCCTAAACGAGTTGATTCACCTCCAACATCTTGCCCAAACTGACTCCCAGAGGAAGGCCGAGGGTTTGACAAAGAATGATGGAAAAGACCAGAAATTAAGCAGCATCTACCATTCAACCCTATCCCTGGCCGCATCCGAGGCCCTTGAGAATGATTCCACTGGTGCAGCCCTGAAACCTACTGTTCAGCCGATAAGGGGCCGGAGTGCTAGGAAGGGTACTTATGCCGTCCTCAATAATGTTTCAAATGACAATACCAACAACCTTCTAGCGCCACCGAGGCACCCTTTTACCTCAAGTCCCAAAGTTAATCGACACGGTGACAAAAATTTAACCCCCCTTCGATTTTCAAAGAGTCCGGAGCGTCATGACAGCAAACTGGACAATGCCCTAGCTCGGACATACTCAAAGGTACCCACTTGACTTGTCAGTGTTTTATTGATCTCTTTTGCCTTCGATTTGGCTAGAAGGTTTATACGAGTTCGTCCTAATTGCCGGTCACAACTACGCCATCCCCAAATGACGTCCGCTTCATCATTAACCATGAGTACTTGTTAAACTTGAGTACTTGTCATCCTGACTACCGAAATACGGCCTCCAGAGTGACTGATAGTGAGTCCTTAAACTTAGGCTAGTAACGGTATTGTCTTTCTGTTAACGAACTGACCTACAGTTTAACAAAATTTTGGTGATGAATTGCGTATGTGGAGGTAACCCTTTGATTTGAAGGTTTCACCAATTTTCTCATGTTCACTGTTTAGTATGGTATAAAATCTGGAAGTGCTGTTCGGATTTCTTTGCACCAGTGATACTTTCAGTCGCGGTAGTAAACAGCGTGCTCAGAGAAGTCTGCGAATTGTCCTGTTCTACTAAAGAATGGCTCTTCATTGATCCATCTGGAATACCTAGGTCTTTGGCCTCGAATATCTCGGGTATTTTGTCTGGTAGTAATTAATGAAGAGCTTTTCGAAATGTAATCTTTTTGGGGAACCATATTGACTTAACTGTTTATAGATTTTGTCCTTAGGATAAATCGGTACATTTCCTTGCTTAGCTACCAATCCCTGGAAAGGCATAGACCGTTCATGAATACAAGCGAACGTTCCAATCTCAGGTTCTTGTTGCAAAGAAGTACGCTAGTTCTCTGGAGCAGCAATTGTATTATTTTAGTGTAATGAAACTGTCGCCCTGGCAGTCACGTCTTTTTCTTCGCAAGCCCATGTCGTATGAGACCCATTTCCTCTCTTTTTGGTTTTAATCTACTGTCTAACTGACCAATTTTATTACCAGCTGTTCTATCACAACGTACTGTGCGGCATCCCTCACTGATTCCTCCTCTTTCTTTGTATTCTCTAACTTCCAGGAGTCTCTAAACATGCTCAAAGAAGGCCCAGATTCCGCTCTACTACATACTAATGGCAATAAACAATTAGCAGACAGCTATGATGGATCGGAGAGTCAACTGAATCAGACTTATGATGCAGACGATTTGAGCGACGTGTTTCCCAGCGTTCGTGGTTCCTTTGATAGTCGTCGTAGTCACGAGACCTTCAACCCCAAACCACCGCCTCTAAATCTGTCGCTCCAGGGACCCACTACGGGACCCCGTCGTCTGACTTACAACGCCAATGCAAATTCCCATTCAACAAACCGCACTTTTGACATTCTTGAAATAGCGCGCCAAGAGGAGAACAGCCTACGTGCGTCGGCGGCGCGTAGTGAACAGCGTTCGAACAGCGGGCAGAATTCTCTGCGTGGATCAGCCGAGGTCTCCACTGCCGGCAGAGCGCAGCGCCTTGGGTTTTCTGAGAAGTTTGCGCCCCGAATGAGTGAATCACCAGCTCGATATCCCGCTACAGGCACTTCGAACTCTCGCGAGGGCCTTCGCCGAGGTGGACCTGACGGCCTGCCAGTCATTCCGGCTAGTCCACTCGATGCGCCCCCACACAAAATGTCGGATGTCGGTCCCTCGGTTGCCCCTCTCATGTCTTCACTTCAATTGCCCGCTGGGGAGAAAGAGGTGCGTTCTTCTTTACCTACTTCCCTCTCTGCGAACGCCCTCGGAATTATGTCGAAACTCCCCCACGGCACCACCGGCTCCAACTCAGGCTCGGGCAGTTTAGTCGACGTGCTTGAGGAAGCGCGCCTTCAGGAAGCTCATCTGCGGGCCTCAAGTGGCAGTTTCCGCGCGAAGAACCGCTCCGGCACTTGTCTTACACATTCCTTGGATAGCAGCAAAGAGGAGCTCGTTGCGACAAACCGGTCCACCGGAACCCCGGAGCCCGACCCACAGCTCGCACCAGTCGCCAGCGAGAATGTGCCCCTCTTTGCACGCCGTCCCGCAAAGGCTACTGAAGCCTCTGCAGCTCGTAGTCGCCCGCCAATTGACAGAAAACGCGCCGCGTTAGGCAGCAGTTCTGCGAACGATCTCCTAGAAGCTCAAAAGCTATCCACGTCCAATACTAGCCTACGAAGTATCACATCGGAGGACGTTCAGAAGATGGTAATCGAGCAAGACAAGTCGCTGCGCGCCTCGGCGGAGGAGGTTATGAGGGCGGCGAGGTTGAAAAACCTTCTAACTAAGTCCGCGGAAGGTTTGATCACTCTGAGGAAGTCGACTGATAACTTGCCAACTTCTGTTGACGACACAGGTGTAAGTTCTGCCCGGGCAGCCTCACCGGCCCAGTCGGCTACGATGCCTATGCGGAGCCACAGTCCACCAGTCCTTCCTGGACCTCAGCGCGGTACAATTGAAGATGGGTCTAACCGGAAGTCCATGAAGCCCGCTAATGGCTCAGGCACTTCTATTACCGACCCCTTCCAATTAGCTAAACAACAGGCTGCTTCTCTGCGTGAGTCCAGTGAGAGTTATGGCCGCAAGACCAGGACTCTTCGTTCAGAAGGCGGTAATGACAACGTTGAGGGTGGTTCTGTCGATAAACTGGAGCAAACTAGTTCCAGCGGCAGTGCAGGATCGGCCTCAGCTCGCGTCCCACCCCCAGTTCGGCCATCAGTTTCTCCTGTGCGAATGCGGAACCGCTCACGAAAGATACCCCCGAAGCTGGATATTCCTCAGAAGGAGAGCACGCCGACCTCTGCGGCCCTCGAAACACCAACTCCAACTACGGCAGTAGGAAGTGGAACACGATTTGATGATAACTTGGCAACTCCTGTAAATCCCCGCCCGTTGAGCTACACAGATCACCTCATGAATCCCGTGAGTCCCGCCAGCGCGGTGGAAGCCTGGGTCTCGGAAACTGTTGGTCTGTCGGAGACCGCGTTGCCCACCACTGCGTCCATCGATTCCTCACTTGTTCTACCAACGGACCTAAAAGCGAGTGCGGATTCTGAAGCTGTTGTTTCCTCGACACCGGTGCCCACGACGACTAACAAGCCACCACTGAAAGGTGCTCCCTCGGCGACTGCGGCACCGCATCCCAGTGGTCTTCCCCAAAGATCCGGCCTTCGTCCCCCGACAGTGCAACTTAGGCCGCGTCCGGTCGCCACCACAACGACTAGACTACCATCAAACGATAGTCGCGTCACCCCTGCATCTGTCCCGACTGGTCTGCCGAGACCAACCTTGCGGGCGACTTTGGCGCGACCTGTTGCAGCCTCTGTCCGAACTGTGGGCGCTCGCACGGCGGCACCGCTGCCCCCTGTGTCTCGGGTCAACGCTCCCCCAAGACCGGCCACGGCTGCTAACATTTCACGACCCCCTGCCGGAGTGCCTAGGCCAACCATGACTCGGACGCGACCGCCAGCTCCCAGGACTCGCGTCGCCGGTGTGACGCCACGGCCATCCACCTCAACCATTTCACAACTCCGACGACCTACCTAGAGGACCCACTTCTCCCTGTCCCCAGGGCGTTCAGCCTTGCTTGCCTGATATTTGCTCATATTTCAAGGGAAGGCATGGCACTTTCGCACCCGTCCCGTCAAAGTTGCCTTATTTATTTTACCTTTTTGTTTATTTCATCAGCCGCGAAAGGCACAAGTGTGACCGTTGTTTTCTTCCTGATACTTAGTTTACTTTTCCGTTGTCTCAAAAAACGGTTAACGACAGATATGCACAACAGTGCATGCACACATTCCAATTTCGACCGTAAGCGGCCTTTTTGGGTTGGGGGGATAAGACTCCTTCACGCCCTTGCGTCCAACTCACTAATAGAGTTCCTGTACACTGTTTTTTTCACTTTGTAATTACTCTTTCCGGTTTTAGCCGCCTAGAGTATCACTTCAATTGGCGGCCTTTTCACTCAGACGATTTTTTTAAAAATTGAATATTCTTTTACAGTTTTACACAGATAAATATAGCTTGTTTTTATTCGTTCCTACGTAAGCTTTCTTCTCTGGGTCTGGGAGTTCACGTCTCTAGCGCATCGCTACTGCACTACGAACCAGTCAAGCGTCCTGCGCGTACGTCCCCGTCTAACAGTCTGAAGCTGACTTCACAGTGGGACCTTTTGCATCTTCGCTTTGGGTGCCTCCCACCAATAATTCTATGAGGATGTGGACTGGCGAAGCCTGATTAAGTGACGCCGTGCTCCCCTGGGGGTTTTTCTAGTAATTCGGACTCTGTTTAGTAAAAGCTGTTCGTGCTGATAGCATCAGTAAGGCTTGGGAATCACGCGTTTCTATTTACCTGCCTGCATGTGGGTAGCGCCGCCGATGTACGCCAGTCGCAGAACTGTACTCGAGCATTTCGTCTTTCCTCGGAGCTCCGGTCAACAGCCCTGGTGGTAGCCTCGTTGCTGGTGGCAACCAATACTAGAGTAGTGATGTTACCGACAAGAGCGGCGGTTGCTTCCTGTCCATTTGTCATTTTCAGTCAACCCAGAACCCGCGCTAAGACTCAAACGGGTGTGGCCAAATTCATCCGCTGGTCTGCACATGCAACGGCCTTGAGTTTACCGGCAGCATGCCCTAGTTTGGATGGACCTTTCCGCTAACCGGCTCTGTATTTACTCCGTATAAAACAGACATGAACGGTCACTTGCTGTGCAATGCTTCCACGGAAATGTACTCCCACGGTTTCCCCAGGCGGTGTGTGCTCTTCGATTGTCTTCACCTGATAATACAACCTGCGGTTAACATAACGTAGGTGAAACGTTGTCTAAAACACTTAAGGCCGAGATGGGGAGTGATCTGCCTTCAGTTTGCCTAATTGTTTACTGCCAGCTGAGGGTGCTGGGTGAGGGCCGGAGCTAGCTGCGTACAAAATCTCCCAGTTGGTGAGGATGGCCGGGCTAGTCGCCTTCCAACTTGTGGTTTTATTAATCTATGTACCGCTAACCGTGAGGCCTCACTGTACTAGTAGTCCACTCTTCCAATAGAAGCGAAGAGACGAGTCCCAGGAAGTAGTCTTGAAGAAGGAGACACTTGTCCCGGCGATCGTGTCTCCCTCTTCAAGTCCACTCTTCCTATTGCCACTGCTCATCCGTCAATTTAGTTCTTATTTGGCCTAAATATCCTTACGGGGACCACGTTTGGA
>CACRXP010000059.1:863992-874157 GCA_902702965.1 Spirometra erinaceieuropaei
ATAATCAAAAAATAAACAAAAAGCAATTTTTAAAAAATGACGAATTTTGAATAAAGCGTCGCTGGTAAGTTTACATTTAGTCAGAAAGGGAAGGAAATATCAAACAATGGGAATGGTGATAAATGAGTCATGCTTACAGTTACACCGAATTTTAGGATATACTTTTGTGGTTGTCGTCTACTTGGGTGTCCTACACCCTAACATTACCGGGTGACTGATACACTCCTGTGGGATTGCATTGCGGAAAGCAGATTTTCCTTGAGGTGCGTGTGTAGGACAGACTGTGGATGCCTTCGAAGCATATGCTAGGGCGGGCCAGTTGGCGTCAGGCTCACATTAACGGGTAAGAGGATGCGGGCTGGGGGCGCTGGGCGTGTAATGACAATCGATGAGTCAAAGGCAGCGCAGGATTCGACGATAGAGTACGCATGCTCATGCCGACAACTCGAGAAAAACTCTGAAGGCTTATAATATGGCCGTTATCCTTAGGAGGCTGGGCAGAAACTCAACAGCGGAACCTTTGATGTGCTCGAAGGCGCAAAGGACCAGTGGCAAGGTCTCACGGAAGCGTAGGCGCGGCGTGAGTTAAGGACTTAACCAGCCTGGACCGTTGATTCGTCAAGTGCCAACCAATCAATGATTGGCATTCACACTCTCCATGGGATGAGTCATTGTGCGCGATGATCGTTGTCGCATCAACTTGGCTACCTGCCGTTGCTGAACTACCCATACTATGCACGTGAATACTTGTTGTGTGCCTGATTTTTTGCCATTGCATTCCAGAACCTGCGCAGGGCCCTTGCGCCGAGCGTCCGCCAGGTCAACTAATGTGTTGTGGAGGCTGATCCGTAGTTGCTGATATTCCTCTTACGATAACATGCAGCAAAATAACTTTTTTTCCTATCCCCCTCGAGGAATCCACATCGTCCCCCCCCCTCCCCCGTAGAAGTCGCGCTCTTGCCGGTGCCATCGGCTGCTTCCGTGTGCGAGAATTCGTCTAAAGATATGGGCTGGTCGATGTCTCAGTGATTGTCGCATAATTGTCGGCTTCCATTGCATCTGTAGAGATTACTGACGGAAACTTTCTCGAAGTCCTAGTGAATTCGTTCGTAGCAACATCACCCGAAACAGATGAGAAATGGGCTAGATCGCAGTTCGGAGCCAGGAATGGGGAAGCGGACGACAACCTTAACCCTAACCCTAACCGAAATCGTAAACGTAATCGTAGCCCTTAGACACAGACCTAACTATAAAACATAACCGTACTACTGAAACCTAGTCGTAAACTCAAACCGTAACCGTAACCCGAAAACCTAAGCCTAAATGGCATACCTCTAACCCTAAAATCGGACACCATTAACCGGTACCCTAATCCTAACCTCAAACGTAAAACGGAAGCCAAATGGGTCAGATGTGATAATGTAGTCCCACAAAAAGCCCCAGTCAACAAAACCCCAGTCACCTGTAATACGGGGCCTGGCTACCAACTGCGATCTAGCCGAGAAATGTATTTGAGGGGTTGAAAATCAAATAACTAATGTCGATGTTACGGAGCTTTCTTCTCTCAAGTTAGCGGCTGATCGAGGTCATGGTAGACTTCAACTCATGGATGTACGATGAGCTTCTCCATACAAAAGAGGTATAGCTAAGTTCACTCCGAAATTGATCAAATTAACGGTCCAGGATATGTGGTTGGTCTGACAACAGCGCTTTTCCACACAGGCTGAGCATCAGGAGAGTTCGTTTTTACTTGGCTAAAGTGTCGTTTTCTGTGGAAGTCTTATCTTTCTTGTATGCTCGTCGAAGATGCTTCATCTTGGAGGTCAGGGACAGATTCTTTTCGATTTTTTCCTCAAACCAATCATGAAGTCAGTGACATGCGGCTCTAATTATAAAAATTAAATTATACGGTATCCTTCAGGTATTCTCAGTTGTCACATTTTCTAGCTTGTCATCCAACCTGAAAACGTTCCGGTTTATGTTCTGCAGTGTCCGGAAGAGTAGTGCTCAGATTTTTTGATGCGACTGTGTAGCTGGGTGCGTGGTTCGGCGCTGTACAGAATCTCAACTCCTAAGACGACAGGCCGTATTCCTCTCGCAGCAACACTATTTAGTCCAGCAGGCGTCAGCGTCCCGATGCGATTCCCGCCACATCCCCCTTTGACGTAATCCTAGGCTCGCATTACACAGCCGTTAACCAATGAACGCCATTACAGTAGATTCCGTCGGTGCATTACTCAGGTGCAGGGTAATTCGTATTCCGCGGTCACAACTGAGCTGCCGGCAGCTCGTCGCCAAACATTCGCACACACTGGAGTTTTTCGCAAAAAAGCCTGAACGTCTGCATACTGGTACCGGTTTCCGGTCAGGCTTTGTCCTCCAGCAGGAGGCATAAAATGTAGTTATAAAATGGGGTCAGGAGAACATAAACCGCTGGATTTCAGCACGGCTTTCTGGATGCCTGGATGTGGTCGAATTCATTGCCCAACTGTGCGGATGTGCCGCAGAAACACTGCTAAATCCACTAACCATTTAGTACAGTTGATAAACGCGAGCGGTTAGGGTTAGACAGTGATCTAGTTTAAGATCTGCCCACGTGAGAACTGTGGTCCGACCACCTTCAAGGGCACTGTCGGAAGTTGTGGACAATCTTGCCTGACAGACTTGGGTTCTTTTTAAATACACCGAAACGTATTTAATCGTCTTCCACGGGATGCTCCACTACCAGAGTAGTGATGGCTCATGCGTGGGCCGAGTCGTGTCTCAGCGATAAGAGACAACCAGGTAGAGTGGAGATTGAATTGGGCACGTTGGAGCCTTGTCCAATAATTACTTCGGCTAACTTGACGGGAACCACCTCGATGCCGGACAAACACAGTGGCTAGTGCAGGAATTGCACGGCAGTGAGGGTAAAGTGCGCGGAATCAATTTCATCTGTCTCAGGCTCTCCGGGCTTGGGTAACAAGAGAAAACTCATCTGACTGAAAATTAACCCGGGCCTAGTGACAGTTCAACCGCGGTGTCCGATGATGTCCGCTGTGTGCTCCATAGTGTTGTCGGCAAAGGACGGTGACTTGCGTAGCATCTACCGCAATCTCTCCTCCTCCACTCTCCACCGGGTGTTAAGACACAGAATCAAGAAGATCGGAAGCGGGAGAGGGCGCGAATGACTGGCACGCCGAAAACGCACATTTAGGCGTACCACCACACCCTCTGGTCCACAACGAACACTGACCAGGATTTTACACAAAAAGAAAATAGGGAAAGGAGGCGGCACGGATGCAAGTTGGCGCAGCGTGGGCCGGTAACTGGGCGTGCTAATGCACCCCGAATGTTGGTATTTGTCATGAGTGCGCGTCCCCCATAAAGTCTGCCGGACTCCCCTCCCCCCTGCTGGTCCAGCGCATCTACCACGTTAATTTTACGGGCGACACTCAGGCCTATTTGCTGACGTGGCGCACATAAACTGTTTCTTGCGTGTCGTTCACGTGCTGGTCGCTTCATTGAAGCGAACCAGAGGAAGAAGCTATAAGAACACCTCAAAAAAGTTTCCAGGCCAAAATGACGCCTGGTCCTGAGGGTCTAGCTACCTCGTCAGTTTGGATGCTCTCAAATCACACTTTTTGAGGTGCCGTAGTAGTTCAAGGCGCATTTGGTCACATGATCACCACGCACAAAAACAACCCCAGGCCACTTTTTATAGTACAGACACATTCAGACGTATCCACTGACGGTAACTCTGTGGTGAGGTACCTGACTAATTTACCTTTGACAATTTAGTCCCATTTTCTTTGACCGCATTGCTTGTTTGAATGTGACGAGAAACGACACACCTGCACAAACCGCCTTGCTAGCGTGCTCTGCTGTGGTATTCTGTTGTCAGTTTTCTTAACGTTCAAAAACCTCCATATTATTCACTGCTCCGATTTACTTGCCGCATTTAAGGCTATGGGCTCGTGAGATATAACTCGTTAGTTCGTGAGAACATTACAATTTACAGCAAATTCATGTCAAGCGAAAGTCACCACCATGTCTGAGTTTTAAGTCATCTGGCTAGCCCATAACAATGGCTTCTGTTAGTCGGATGTGTAAGTCTGATGCCACAACGCCAGTTAGTCACCGGGCTGCAAAGCAGAAATCACATTGTACTGCATAGCACTAGCACATAGTGACTACTTTTTCGCCAGATACACGATTCACTGCAACGCAAGTTCTGACTCCGGACCTAGTGACGCAACACCCAGTTTTTGCGCCTAGTATGTACTGCATTATTTGGATTGAAACCGGATAATGCGGACCGGAACGCTTTGTTTCCGGAGCATCTCAAGAAGCATACAGAGTGGGCTGGTTCCAGTAGAGAAGATGGAGAGATTTGGATGTGGAAATCTACTAAGAAGATAGCGCACAGGGACTCCTGTACTAAGGGAGAGATGTTAATATAAGTTTTATAAGCAGGGCAGATGGGCATGACGACTAACGGGTTCCGCGAAAGACACTGACAAAATTTCCATTTGTTTTATTGCTACAACGAGGTGTCGGACCGGACCGCGTAAGTTTAAAGGCGCTAATTAGGGCGTGTACATGGGCGGAAAACAGATACTCCAAGGTTATTGGTTAAAGAAGACCGGACTGAGTGAGATGGTCTGCGGTAGACAAACTTAACCCTGACCCTAACTCTAACCTCGACCCCAAATCTTTCCCTAACACCAATTTTTAACTCAACTCTAACCTGAAACCTAGTCTTACCCTCAACCCCCAAATTTAATCACTTTCTTGAGCTTGGCCAGAAACGCAACCCTAATATAACAACCCTAAAAAAATCAAATACGTCAACGCGTAATAGTAGTGGGCTCACATATTCAGTCGTTTCCTAAAAGGGGAACGACCCGCTATAGTCCGGATAGGACCGCTTAACAGACACCAGTTCCCTACACCGATGCGTGGCTCGAATTATAAGAGGAGCGCGTCGAGGTGAGTTTTTGACCAAGTTCGACTTACCTTCAGAAATCGGAAAGTAAATTGATAGTCGATAAGGTTACTGAATGCTATTTAGCACACCAGCCTCTCAGTATTTTGCACCTCCATCGCGGCTAGCACTGGCCCAAATAGTACTGCGGTGCCAATGCCAGGGTTTTTCACAAGTTGTCGACCTTCACAGTTGACGAACTTTTCATTCCCGAAAAAGGGCAAGCCTGAACGATGCGTGCTGCCGGTAGTCTGTAGAGCCTTGCATGTATGGATAGATGGTTGCGCCAAGTGTAGAGCGACTCCTCCGAACTGGTGCTGGTCTGCACACAGGGTCAACCCCATCGTGGCGGTGAAGCCCCTTCGTATTAGTTATCCACGGAGTCCGAAATCTTTGTCGTGGACTTTATGATACCCCTCACTTACGTGAGACCTGTGTCTGCGCGTGACACGCGTTAGGTGGAGGTTTTAGGTCGCGCCACCCACTGCGTCTGTTCCCAATCAGCATAACTGGGACTGTAGCGGGCAGCCATCATGACCGTTCTGGTGCCTTCTGTCTCTCTCTCCTACCAACACTAGGATTTGTCCGGATTATATTAGCGCTCTGAGTACAGAACACACACGCTCACACCGCTTGGTCACAACAAATTGGTGACAAAGCCGACGTGGTCGACGCGCAATCTCCAGACGCGCCTGAACCCAAACTGTCACAGAATTCCCACTCGCCTTTCAGGCCTGGCTGGACGCAGCCAACACCAGCCCTTGCTTCGCCAGTGGCCACTGCCACCTGAGAGAAAAACTCCGGTTTCTGTGCACAATAAACCCCTCATCCTAGTGCCGTCCGTCTTCTCCTTCAACAGTAGGATTTGCCCTGATTATTGTAGTGCTCAGAATGCACACATTCAGACCGCCTAGCCCACAACAAACTGGTGACAACTCCAACGTGATCGACGCGCAATCTCCAGACGTGGCTGAACTCATCCGCCACAAAATTCCCATTCAACTTCGTCCTGCAGTTTTTTCTGTCTCACACATCGTGTCCACGAATAGGAAAACGCGGCTGCCGTCACCCTGTCGCGATTCGAAATGGACGCTATCAACAAAACTCAGCCATACAAGTCCAGGTCAAACCTCAATCAAACTGTTTAGAGCAGTCCTACAAATGTGCTGCCATTTAAACATCATATTTTTTGTCCGGGACATTCTTCCGCCAATTACCGACAAAACAATCATTCGTGAGTTACTTGCATACACTCGACGTGCTATCGTATATGCAGCGATGAATTTTCACACTTTCGATATTGCATTTTATGCCAATTTTTGTGTCTGGATGACAGTGAGCCTAGTTCACTGACGCATTCTTCCGACTCAGCACTCACTGGGACGCCTAGTGTCCGAAACCTTCATCCGTCTCATACCAACGCGTCGACTCACCGGCTCACGTTGACGAGACAACGCCAGCACACCCATTGTTGATGCCTCAACCACATCTCTGTACAGGTCGCAGCATCCCCATCGTACGCGATCCGAGCCACTCCTGTCATCATCGACACACGCTCTCAAATCCGCATGTGCACTGGATAATTTTACACATTTCGTCGTCTGCCTCACGATCGAGACCATCACTTCGTTCTGTGTCTGGCGGGGGGCTGTAGCGGACAGCCATCATGACCGGTCTGGTGGCATTGATCAAGACCTCGCTGTCTCAAGGTCATTCACCCCTTGTAGCGAGCCGTCCCAGACGAGCTGACCTGAAGCCACTCGACCGACTTCAGCTCGGACACAATTGCGTCCACACAGCGTAGCGGCTACCCATGAGCCACTTGAACGCCCCACCCCCATGCAACCAGCAAAACAAGCCACTGGGACACCACCCCCCGGCAAATGCAACACACACTGACTGTACACCACTTGAGCTTGGCCCACGAGCTTACAAAAGTGGCTGCCACCACTGTCCCAGGGACTCTCAGGCATGACTGGACGCAGTCAACATCAGCCCTTGCTTCGCCAGTGGCCACTGCTGCCTGAGAGGACAACTCCGGGTTCTGTGCACAATAAACCCCTCATTCTGGTGCTTTCTGACTTCTCCTTCCAATCTGGGATTTGACTTGATAAAAGTAGCTCACAGACTACGCACATTCTCACTGCTGTGCCGCTACAGGACTTAGCAGTAGTATGATGGAAGAGAGAGAGAGAGAGAGAGAGAAAGAGAGAGAGAGAGAGAGAGAGAGAGAGAGAGAGAGAGAGAGAGAGAGAGAGAGGATACCCTGCTTAAGTTGCCGCTTCAGAAAATCAAACCAGCTTATAATTTATCGCGATGCAACCGGGAAAACTGCTAACTGACGGGAGAACGCGGTCCTTCTGCAATTGGAGGAGAGATAGACTCTAGTGGCTCCACTTTAGCGTGGCCTTTATGTCATTTCTGTTTGATGAGATATCCTGCTGCTCTTTGAAGCACGGTAAGCTTATACACGGTCAGTTAACCATCCACTGAGTCCACACCCACTTCCGGTCTTACTGGTCTTTTCTTGTCACTAAATTAGGGCGGTGTAGCAGCATTGAGGGAGGTAGATGCAAAAAAGGTCCACTTTAAGCATAAGTCACTACTGCACCCTCGAGACACATAAACGGACCTCACAAAACCCGTCGCATGCACTACCGTAGTGTGCGACAACTTATGGGGTGAAGTCAGTCCACTGACGATGCATGCATCGTCATTTGCCTTTATGGTAATCACCTCTCGTATCAAATGCAAGAGATACGGCAAATGAGGCCTGTCGTATTTTCAACGATAAGGAGGCTTTCTGTCTCGGTGCATGTAATCAGGCGATGTTAGTCCTGAGTGAGGTAGAGGAAGATAGACAGTTTCAGAATCACTTTTAATGCATGAACCGGCTCACCATAATTTAGGACTTAGGCGCTTTGGTCTGTTTGACGGTTTTGCGTACAACAACAAGACTGCCTAGTGTACTACTTTTTCCAAACACCCGGCGAGGCTACTCCAGTTCAACAATAGCAGTCTTTCGAAATATCCACAAATAGACTGCTTTTTACAGGCTCCGAAACTTCTCTCTCGTTATTTCATTGTCTACATAAGAAATGCAAAGACCAGTCCTGGAGTAACTTTACTGTGAACGGGAGTATACAAGATGAATTTCGGAAAATAATGCATTGCATATTACTGCTGGTGAGAGCGCGCAGATTTTCCTGCCGTTGGCTGAAATGCTTACCAGTAAGCAGATTTCGAAAAGGCACAGTTGAGAGGGCACTGGCGTCTGCTTTTTTCCCATGAAATCCTATCGTTGCCCCTGAGTATACACGACGATCAAACTGGCGACCGACCTGTATGTACGATAGCATTCTGCGAGTGAAAGTATTTCACTTGGCCTAGATCACTTTTTCGTGACTTTCGTTCCAATTTTTGTTTCAGTTCTATCTTCAAGCTTGCCTCCTATCTGAAAAAAATGCACACATCTTCCAGTGCACACACAAAAACTTGCACTCTGGGAGTGAAGGAAGGTCGACCTCATGCTTAAAAATGGTGCAAACTTCATGGTATCTGTGTTGGCATTTTCACGTCCTGGCTATCTTTGGGGATCCGAGACGTGGCCCACCTGCCGATGGCGATGCCTCACAAACTTTGGTCTATCAGGTAAGCAAATCTGTCGACGAGGGCTGACCACTGATAGGTTTTCGGTTCAGTTCTTCACACTGATCAGTCCACAGCGTGCCCATCCAAGAGCGAAAATTACCGTGTTTTGTTTCATTTCCGCTTCCGCTGTTGAACTGAGCACAAGACAAGATAGCTTGCCCTTGGAGACTCTTCTGGCATTTGGCTTTCAAGGTGGTATGGTCAACAACACGAAGGTCCGCAAATCAGAAGTCCGGTAAAACAGATTAGGCTGGACAGCATTTACTGAGAGAAGGTGCGTTCAATAGGCTTTTCAGTTGCCGAAAACTGCCCGCCAGCCAATCATCGAGGGAGCTGCGTTGATTGGCTCTGAGATCTCACAAGACTAGTGACAAGCCTGGCGCGGTCCCAGCAGCGACTCGGCAGGGAGCGTGAGGCGGGCAGAGGGACGGCGACAAAAGGCAGCGGTACTGGCACAGTACCCTCCGGGTTGACAGAAGGCGGCGCACAGCGACGCCGAAGGAAATACTCATGTCTAAAAAACACGTTTAACCAAACGGTCAGGAAAATGAACATGGCGTCCACTATGAGGACGCAGGGGAAGAGTATGTCTTGCGACTAGATAATTGGAGGTTGGTGAGGGGGCGGCCCGTTTCGAAACGGGTGGGCAGCCACTGACGAAAATTCGACTCCCCGCTGCACAGCCAGTTTGTTTCGTGTGTGCGTGACCCGAGTATGCGTTCAATCTGACATGGGATACGGTACATTACAATAGACTGCTCTCTGGGGTCCCTGATGCGTACGACAACTTTGACCAGTGTGCAGTTCAAACGCCTAGTCCCTCAGAAATGCACTCGTCAACCCCTGAGACGTCCTTATTGTATGGTAGAGCATGATATATCATCGGTGGTGTTATCACAGAAGCCTAGGCCGAGAGTGAGATCCCGGCTACCACGACCTTCAGGCCCAGTCCCGAATGGGAAGAGAAGATGGACGCCCGTTGGGGGATCATGTATTCTGTACGGAGTAATCGGGGAAGTGATCGGAGAGAGTTAGCATCCGGACGATAGCAAGCCCGGCACCGTGAGAGCGGTATCCCAAGTGTGTCCGAGAATGCCTCAAAGCGTCTTAAGGCAGGGCACGTCCGACTCGACCTTGAAAATGATTGGTCAGTTGGAAAGCCGGAGGGACGAATGCCAGACAGCCCTGGTGCGCACGTGCAGACGCTGCGAGAGGCCCAGCGTTGTGGGAGGCGCTCGGGGTAGAGCCACCAGTGTTTCCACTATCGACAGGCGTGGACTCATTACACCCTCACATAGCCAGTCCTCATAGATTGGTCGTGGATATGTCCGACCTCACGTGTTTTCTCTTCCGCGTGGTTGCAGAGTCTTGATCTGCTCTAAGAGTGTTCTCACACAGTTTCGTCTGTGAGTCACCGAATGGCAGTTTCTGCGAAAACTTAGAAGCTGCCCGGTGTTCATTGCCTCCGTTGACATTACTTTATAACGCCGTTGCGACTTGGTCCGACGAGTACACAAGGGGAACGCAACCATTATTCCTTTCCTCCTC
>CACRXP010000059.1:896066-934155 GCA_902702965.1 Spirometra erinaceieuropaei
GTAATCGGCCGAGCTGAAAGCAAAATGGCGAGAGAGATAATCGAAGCCTGGCAATCCAACGCCAACTCGATCAACCGTAGAATCGACCTACCGGCGCCATATGAGGCCGTCAGACACCACCTGAGCAGGAAGGGAGGACCAATGGGAAGAGAAAACAATGGACTTATCAGTATTGAGTAAGAAAGACCTATTTAAACCTCGTATTCCCACTTTTAATCTATCTCCGATGATGCGCTCAAGTAAGAGTGTGAAACGTCAGATGAATAAATCATCCTCCCCAGAGATCTCTTTACCTTCTTCCATCTCAACACCTGGGGTCGGCATTTTCGCCTATATCCATCATAATTCCGGGCGCGAAGCGCTTCGCCGAGCACTGCGCCGGGAAGTATATTCCTGTAGACAGGGATCTACATATGAACAATTGGCTTTCCTACACAACTGTTTGAGGTCCGGCATTATGCCAAGGAGTGTTTCTGTAAGACCACCAGCTAGGACTGACTTCGGTCGAGCGGTCGCCAGGAGCTGCAGCCGACGCCTACTAAGAACTCTCATCAACGAGTGTCACATTCGCCTGGGAAAGTACAGCAGGGAAATCGAAAGGGAAAAGACAGCATGTGCATCATACCTCGAGATGGAACCCTTAAGAAACTTGCAGAGCTGGATCTCGAGTAAGGTGATCATCGAGCGAGAGAAGAAGAGGGCCCAACTCTTGAACAAACTGAGTAGTCTAAAGGATGCACAAGCCACACTGATTGAGCCACCCTCCGTCCACAACCTGTCATCCAAACAGCTGACTGACGACCAGATTAAAGTGTTTCAGCACGAATCAGGCTACAACACAGGGGACGCACACCCAGTGGATTTTATCGCTGCTTTTGAAGCGACACTCTCAAAGGCGAAGGCCACAGAGGACACCAAGAACTCGATTCGCCAACGAGTCGCATCACTCATCATATCCCACAAGCCACGCCGAACCATCTCCTCAGCCGAGGTAAATGCCATAAGAGAATTAAAGAGGGATGAAGACATTGTGATTGTCCCAGCAGACAAAGGACGGGCAACCGTGATCCTGGACAAGTCAGAGTACGTAGCGAAAGCTCAGGAGCTACTCAACGATAACCAGTCATACAAGTTCATTGACTCCGACCCCATGAAATCACTGGTGGCAAAAATCAACAAGAGTCTGAGTCTACTGAGGAACCAGCAGGCAATATCTGAGACCGATTGGCGACAAATGAAACCACAAGATGCTGCCATAGCACGCTTCTATGGTCTGCCAAAGATCCACAAGCCAAACGTTCCCTTACGGCCAATTGTGGCGCTGAAGGGCACACCTACCTACGGTCTGGCTAAATGGCTTACCAAACATCTGAAGAAGCTGACGGAGGGCTCAGAACACACAGCTGTATCCCCAACACACTTCCTGGAAAGACTCCGAGGCGTCAAAATAGCCCCCAATGAAATAATGGTGTCCTTCGACGTCGTCTCTCTTTTCACCTCCATCCCTAAAGAATTAGCCACGAGGGTCATAAGTGACCTACTGGAGAGGAGGTACGATGAAGAGGAAAGACGTCTGAAAAGGAAGCACATAATGGAGCTACTGGACTACTGTTTGAGCACGTACTTTACGTTTAATGGCCAGGTGTACGAGCAAATTCAAGGAACTCCGATGGGATCACCAATCTCCGGCTACCTAGCTGAGACGGTTCTACAAGAACTGGAAACACGGGTCTTTCAGTCCTACATGCCAAAATTCTGGATGCGCTATGTGGATGACACCTTTGTCATCCTACCTCGAGACATGAAAGAGACGTTCAGAAGCAAATTGAACTCAATTTTCCCCCAAATTCAATTCACAATGGAGGAAGAAAAAGACGGAGAAATCCCCTTTCTTGATGTCCAGGTGTCGAGACAGGAAGACGGAGCCCTCCAAACTGGTGTCTTTCGAAAGGCGACCGATACGGCGAAAATCCTCCATTACGGCAGTAACCACCCCTTGTCACATAAGCGCAGTTGCGTGCGGACACTCTTCCTACGCATCAACACACACTGCAGCACAGAGGCTGAAAAGCTGCGAGAGCGTAAATCCCTATGGCGTCTCTTTCTCTCCAATGGGTACCCACGTAGCTTCATAAACAAATGCCTGTATCAAAGGCACACGAAGACCGACGGTGAACAAAAACAAAAACCTAAAATCTTCCGTGCTTTGTCCTACGTGAGTGACGTTTCCGAAGCCGAAGACCTACCATACTTCCAAACAGTTGTTTCGCCGATTTTACACCGCTGCATGATGCATATGGTGGACGAAACAAAGATTTGGGCTTTTAGATGGCACACTAACTGGGAGTGCAATGAAACAATCACTGAATATAAATGCATATATAACGGCGATGAGGAACGACAGAGAGTGCGGGTAGATTGATACAGTACTGTTTCGGGCTTATTGTGCCTTCATTTAGCCAATCATAACCCTGACCACCAGCAGCTGGGACCAGAAACACAAACATGTGCACAGACGCACCTGGCGCAGTTGATCCACCACTGTGGTCTACCAGATGGGTCATAAGCACTGGGTCAAGAAGCACTTGGCTGAATGAAGTCAGAATAAGCCCGAAACAATACTGTAACAATCTAGCCGCATTCTCTGTCGTCCCTTCTCGCTGCTATTATAAGTCGGCCGACTTCGGCAGGTTCCTAGAAGTTTGTGGAGACAATGGACGGTTAAATGGCTCTCATCGCCGTCATAATGTTTAGTCATGAGTTCCCACTGAAGACTCGATGTGAGGGCGGAGACGACGTCGAAGGACAGCAGACTGCCAGACATTGAACCACACGAGGATCAGTCAACAATTCTCCCCTGCGTAAAGCACTTCCGTCAATCTGCCACGAGCCTGACGCTACAATTTGACAATGAGAATGTGCTCCGTTTTTGCTGTTTGTTAATAAAGGGACTCGGAAGCCCACTGCGCGGAAGAGTAGGACTTTGTGAGCACCGGGTCAAGTTAATGAATAGAAGTAACGAGGTTTGCGGTAGCGTCTTCTAACTATTTAACCTTAACGTGATGTCAGCTCGCCATCACGTTTGAATTTACGTTTTGCAAAGCCGTAGGCCAAATGTTTTGCGAGGATCGGGATAAATTCGACTACAACGGCATTTCATGGTAGCCAAGGCTAGAGTTTCACACTGCTGCGACGAATCTTGACTTGACGGAAACTTGGCTAGTTAATGATAAAGCAGGCGTGAAGACTTCTGGCAAATCGACTACGACTATTCGGGCACTGCCCCACTGAGAAGTACTCTAGTGGGCTAGCAATTCCATTAAGAATAGAACATCAAATAAAGTTAATCTAAATAAATTAACGCACCGGCCTTCCCATTCGAGCCTCTTCCACCACCTTGGGCAATTCGCTTGCGAAAAGGTCACTGCCCAAATACCGCATATATTTGACCTTGACTTTCTGTAAAATCAGTTGGTTTTCCCAGGAAGGACTGAAAGACACTGCAGCTGCGCAGTAGAAAAATATGTCTTTTTTATATTAATTCCCTAAAGACAGGAGAATTTTGCCCTAAAATTTCTAGCTTACACGCGTTTTCAGGAGTTATTTAACGTTTGGGGTTATACAGATCCCTCTTAATTTCGGGGTCGTTACAGCTGGCAGCCGGCTTCTCGGTCAAGCATGGTGACAACAGTGGAAACTCCTCCCCAGATTCTAATCTCCTCAATGAATTTCTACTGTAGGCAACCCGCAACGAGTGATGGCTGAGATAGCACCAATTATCCATAGACAGACTACTGTACAGGACATTTAGTAACCTTAATGTTATTAACACTTGGAACAATTCGTTTATCTGTCTGGTTTCGAAAACTTTGCCAATCTGAACAAAACTTCTGCAGCTGTTTGATCTTTCCATGTTCAAATTTTTTGATATAATTCGCTTCCTTGTAAAAAATAGAGAGTTCAAAGGTTCAACCCCTATGTTCCCCTCATATAAACTGCAACTGAAACTGAAACTAAGGCTGCTGCTATTTCTCTCCGAGGTGCGAATAACAAGGGGAACCCCTTGCCATGCAATGTGACTACGCATGAACAGTTTGAACTCATCACAAGTGGCGTTTACAATCCGGATGCTCTTGGGTTGCGGGATACCATACTAGCAGCACAGGTACTAGTTAAACGCCCAGACACGTGGTTCACTGTTATTCTGTCCCTAGGTGGCACAGCTGTGAGGGTTTAGGCTCACCAGTGACTCCCCCAGCACTCCGCGTGTGCTTTCTGGTAGATATTCTGGTTTAGAAATTGTTGCTTTTTAATTTCCTCAGAAATGAATCGCTGACTTGGACTAAATCAATCTGAACTAAGGTCTATAGGCGTAGACCGAAATTTAATGTATGACAACTTGGGCCGATGTCTATCAGCCACGACGGGATAATCGCGTATTATTCATTAACTGCTGGGAGTCAGCTAGTAGTATATATATTTGATTGCAGGACCCCAGGATGCTTTTATGTATAAAAAAAAACAAGGTGAATGGCAGAGGTGTAAAGTGTAAAGTGCGTAGCCAGGTCGAAAGACAATGCATCTGTAAAGGTTAGAATCCTGTGAAAGGCATAGAATACAGACAAAAGCAGAGACTGGGAGTCAACCTGCAATTTTTAATTAACATCTTGAACAATCGGATAATCCGGAAGTTAATGACGCCCATCTTTGCGGAATGATTGACTGCCGTTACATTGCAGCGGTCTTTTCCAAAACTCCTGTTTTAATTAGCGGAAGGAAGGGAAGTTATGGTTCAGCAACCTTTTTTTCCACAGCAAATAATCCTACGCCTTGCATATCAAGCCAGGCGACATCCCTCGAAACATTGAACCTCTCAGCCAGAAAAAACCTTTGAAAATTTTTCCCTTGAAAAGTACGGCAACTATATTCAGACAAATGCGGATAACGGCATCTACCGTAGAAATCATTGGAAAATATGTTTGCTCGAAAGAAACGTTTTCCAAGTAAGCAGCGCTCTTTTATTCTGCATGACCAAATGCCTTAATAAAAGACAGAGTTTGTTCCGAGAGGCATTCAAGGCGTTCCCTGATAAAATCAATTCATTATCATGAGGTGGAGAAATTATACTTTTAAAGTAGACTGGTGGAAAAGGTTCATTCCCGGGATTTTAATTGAGGTTGTAGACATGAGCTAAAACTCACCAGAAATCGTTCGCTATGTTCTCCCAAATCATCGCTGCTTTAAGCTGACGGTCAAGCCCAGCTTATTTTACAGTACATTAGGTAATCTCATGGTCTGGAAATCGTCAATTCAGTGCGCACAGGAACTCAAAGGACATTAGCCGCCATTAGTAAATGCACTTTCGAACAGAAGACAGTGCTTAAGTGAGGTTTCAATATGGATTAGTACTGGCCCGAATCGCTGGTGGGTATGTAGGGCCCTAGGTAGTGGTTGTACATCGGGTGTCACAATCATCAGGCCAAGTTCTAGTTCTTAGAAGAAGAAGAAGAAGAAGAAGAAGAAGAAGACAGAAGGCGCCATGGGTGGAATTTAAATCCCGAGTTGCTGTTCTGAGTGGCAGTGGTCACTGGCGAAGCGATGGCTAGTACTAGCAGTGTTAAGTAATGCCTGAGAGAGAGGTGGCGACAGCTGTTTTAGGTTTGTTAAGCAAGCTCAAGTGTTGTCCCGCTGGTGTCTGCCGCATTAGCCGAGGGCGACCGTGGCCGCCAGGAAGCACTTGTGTCCTATCTGAAGTTGGTGGTGTCGTATCAGATCAGCGAGTCTGGAACCGCTCGCTGCAATTGCGGGTGACCTTGGGATGGCGAGACCTCGAACGAGGACGGTAGGCATCGCAACACATCCATGAATTTTGTCATGCTGGGTTTTGATTGAGAATATTTCCTTTTCCGCGCATAAAATACGCTCAGGGATGATCAAGAGTTGTGTAATATGTCTCTTTATTGCCTTTTGCATGGTTGTATATACTTCGTTTCCTGCGTTCTTTTTGAAGGAACTTGCCTCATCTTCAGATTTTGTGGTCCAATTCACGACGTTTCGCGAAGGCTGCATTTGTGAGAACCTTTGGGCCAATTGCCCTATTTGAGGACGACGCAAGTTTCTATAAAATGTATATCGAGCAGAAGGCTATGTATATCCGATGTGGGCCATACTATTAAATTTGTATGTTCGTCTAAAATCAGCGGCAAAGCATGTAATACTTTAGTAGTTACTTTCGAAATGTTGTTTACATAGTTGACCGAAAATATTCCCATAGGTCAAATCCACAGCTAGAAGACACAGTCGAGAAAACCGTTCTATTAGCGAGGCCGAGCATCTGCCTGTAACGTCGACCGGCATCGGAAGCGGATTTTACATTTCCTGCCTAGGCATGAAAGCTTTCCTTCTAAATATCTGATTTCTGACTAAGCAGGAGGCGATGGAGCAAAGTGAGCGAGAGACTAATCTATTTTAGTCACAGCACCCAGTCAGTTGGTCAACTACCAATTGTCCTTCACAGGCACTTTTTGGGTCTGCGAGATATTCATAAACAGTGCGATTTTTGTGCTGCCCACTGGCGCCTAGGTTGTGCGCCGAATCGTCTTCAGAACTCCTCCCCCCTCCCCACGCTCACAAAAACAGCTCACATAGCAGTGTGAGAGCGAGAACAAAAATGAAAAAAAGGAACTGAATATAAAATTTGAGACCTATCTTACTCCCTCACGGCGGGGAGGGTGCGGGGGGACTCTTTCCTGGGACAAAGAACAGCACCTAAAAGTCTGCGGTTACAAGTTCTCCACCACGTATCTGACCAATGTGGGAACTGTTCCAGAGGAACGAGGCACTGGAACCCCTCCCACCCCTCTTTTTTGCAATCATACAAGTAAAAAGATTCTTTTAGCACAGAGTAAGCTTGTAGAAGGCAGTGGGCAATGCATGTTTCTTTGGGTTTTCCAATGCATACTTTTTTATTTTTTCACCTCGCTGTGTAACGCTGGCGGCTTTTGGGAAGCTATTTTCATTCACAGTTTGGATTAAGCGCAGGAAACAGTGCGAGGCTTCACAAAGCCTCAATAAGGAAACCTTAAACTGCCGGTAAAGTAAACGTCCGCGGTCGAAAATAGTATCCGAACTCTTGCTGAGGGGAGGGTTCGCGAAAGAGCTTCGTCAAGCCGTCTACTCAGTTCATTCGCCGCATCACCTTGAAAGGGGACTTTGAGGGGCAGTCCGCCTTTCCGCCCTCAGGAGGGCGGGTTTTGCTGGAAACTAGATCATATCTTTTGCAACAAATTCGTCCGGATAAACGTTCTCGCGAAGCAGGTCCTGTGCCTTTCTAAGTTCTTCGTCGATGCCGTCTGCCAAGCAGCGTTTTCCAGCACTTTATGCCAAACAACAGCTTAGATTGCGTTTCATCTCAGGAGGTGATAAACCGCTGAAATCCATATATTGCCCAAACCAAGTTGCCTTCCGACAGACGTCCCCACAAAAGCCATGGTCAGTTCTTCTGCTTAGAAGAACGTCTAAGAAAGGAAGCGAGACAGCCGTTTCAGTCTCCAGCTAAAGCTTCGTCGACGGATGAACCTGAGTTACAGCATCTAGGGAGGCAGCTATATTGGTTTCTTTAGCGGTAATTGCAAAGATGTCATTAGCGCAACAACCATAATGCCATAGCCTATTAATATGGTCGTTACTTAATATGTTTCCAGCTTGCCCATGGAGATATCGACTAAGAGAGAACCAAGAGACGAGCCAATAGCAGTGTCATCTGTTTGCCTATGTAGTTAGTTCTTTAAAAAGGAACGAAACATTTGGTGTCCATCTAAGTTATAGTTCATTGAGCGCGTTCATCGGTATTCCTATTCCCTTCAGATTGGGTGATAGGAATTCACGAAAGTAATGAAATGTCTCGATGAAAGGGACATCTGTGAAGAGGGATGGGACTCCTAGTGAAAGCATCACCATTCCGTCTTGGCTCAGGCCTCTGACGTCCTCAATGACATCGAAGGTATCCCGCTAGCTACGTGGTGCTAGCTGATACTTTATGAGCCTGAGGTTCTATGCTAGCCGTTTCTCTGTCGCATGATACAGAGAGTTAGGCGTGTCCAAAACTGGGCGAACTGCCAGGCCGTCCTTTGGCCATGAAATCCGTCATTTATCGAAATGCGCCCTTGAGTAGTCTTATACGGCACCGGAAAGGTAGTAGGACTTTAGTTATTTTTAGCGTAGTGCGTAAAAATCGATTTGCTTGCGTTTTAGCCGGAATATGTAAAAGGGTTTACAAGTCGTATCTTTCTTTTCAGATTGAGACGATAAAAATATTACGCAGTTCCCGAATAGTGACATATTTCAAGTGTACGGAGAGGTTTACATACGGTTTAAACCACTCTATTTTTCAGTGTCTCTGAGTGTCCCAAAAATCTCAAAAAAATGTATTAATAGCCTGCAGTCGGAACAGACTTCCTGGGTGTCCGTAAGAGGAGAACGCGTCTTCGCACAGGTTAAAGCTCAAAATAGCTCTTCCAGCTGAAATTATCTGTACACGGGAATAGCTACTGCTTCCCGTATTACAGGGGGTAGCAATAGCTATTTCCTACCCCGAAATCAATTTCGTCGGACATGGACATTGTTGGCCTGACCTGGAGCCTTGGGATTCCTGTCTTTTTAAAAATCAAAGCTAAGTTGAGAAAAAAGCCATTTAATACCGGATAAATGATCTAAGAAATTTCTGAAACCGAACCAGATAAGCTGGAAAAACGCTACTTTGAGGAGTGTTTGGCGCCTGGGTACGTGGCCTCAAGAGGTTCACTGACAGTGATAGTGACTGCGTCGACAAATAAAAATGAAGACAAATAGGAACTGGGCACCAGATTTTTCTAATTTTTAACCGTTAGCAGTTCCTCTACTTTTCCTACGTCTCCCTTCTCAACAGCTCATATTCCAGATTGCAGTGTTTCCGTTCCTGACTTTCTAAAAGGCAGAGGATATCCTCCTTTCGAATTAACATAATTCAACTTTCTGGACTTTTTTCCGCGGACAACAAAAGGCACAAAATAACCAAGCACACAGTAAGCACTGTTCTTGCATGTAAGTTCCCAAAAGTAACCACAATTGGTGACTTGTCCGAGACTGCAGTTCGCAGTTTGCGGTGGTACGCTGCAACCGGCTGTTCGAATAATGATGGAGAAAACATAGGTAAACGTTTATATGGGTATATGATAGGTAGATTTTCTCTATAGACTCTTGAAAAGCTGCCCAATGACTGAAAATGACCCATTTAGCGTAAGACTACCGCAAAGAATATGCTGAAGAAACAATTTCCAGTTGTCAATGCAGCGAAGAGAAAGTGCCTTAACTATGGAGCCTTTTTTCATGTAGAGAGCCATTTAAGGGACTTTTATGAGTTCACCTTTACACTTTCATGATACATAGATACATTTTTTTGTCCAAAAATCACACCAGACCTTTAACAATCGGTATATGTGAACAATCGACAGTAAGTTCTGGTGTCTGCATCCTAACCGAACATTAGAATGGGTGAGTTGGCTTTTTACTTCATATACAATAGACGCGCTACCTCAGAAAATGTTAACCGAAATTCTGAGATGTGTTTTTGATTCAAAAAGATCACTTAAGTGGGTTGCAACATTTATTCCCGCGCGGCATATTTCCGTGATATTTCGGCCACTTTATAGGGGCGGCTGCCCACAACAGTTATGCTATAAAATACTAATTAAGTAGTATGCATTTTCCCATTGACTTTCGACACTATTATAAATTTAAACCTTTTTATGGAAAACATGCACAAAACCAGTCTTTCTTATACCAATTTGGTAGAAAATTACGTCTTTTTTAAATTGTAAACTAGAGGTAAGGGTGTCGTTCGGCTTTAAAAATATGTTTAGCTCCCAAATAATTTCAAACCCGACCCGCAGTTTCCTTGCGCTAAGTGTTTCTGAAGTACAAGCCGTATATTTTCTGTGTAAGGAAAATCATATATTTTTTGTGAGTTATTAAGAAGCCGTCATATAGGACTCGTTAAATTTTGCTATGATCTAGAAAACTTTGTATACTTTATAAACGGCGTTAATAAATGGACAGATACGACGGCTGGTAAGGAGTACATTCATATGCGGCCATTTCAACGTGACTGAAAAATCGTGGAATTATGCTACATTAAAATGAATATTGCAACCCTACTTAAGTAAGCTCTCCAAATCCTAAACCCCTTTCAGAACTTTGCCCAACATATCATAACCCGTTGAGTCACGCGTCTCAGTCAAATTATTACAGTTTTTGATGATAAGCCCATTTTCGTTTGACAGATAGGTTTTATGTACCAGCTGATTATAGCTAATGTGGTTCTCAGAAGGCTGTACTCACAAAGACTAGGGAAGTCTGAATGGCCATTTCGTGTAGTAGTAGTAGTAGTAGTAGTTGTAGTAGTAGTATTAGTGGTAGTCAGCCAACCACACCAAACCCCAGGTTTGCGGGACCTGCGATTCGAATACGATATTTTTGGTTACAGAGCCAGAACTGGCTGTTCCAGTCTCCCCTGTCCTAATTGGTACTGCTCTCTGCATATAGCCCGTGCTGCCGCGTAAATGCCTGCGAGGGCTCTAGATTGAGCGCCAAGGCTAACGGGATGACCATGTCCCGTAAACTGATTGGTGAAGGCCCTTCCGCTTTAGGTAACGTGGTTTTTAGGGAGTTAAGTCGGTATGTATAACAGGGCCTGGGATAGGTCAATCCCTTAAAACACGTCCAGTGTGAATATGTGTACACACGGCCGTTTGGGAAACTAGCAAGATCAGTGCATACTACTTCCGTCCCATTTTAAGGCCCAAGTTTTACCTTAAATGTAGCTCATCCACATACTTGCAAGAAAACTCCAACCACTGCATGCTCGCTCGTTGTTTATCCGATAGCTTTAAATTATGATTCTACAAATGCAGGCACACCTGACTCCCTCCGAAAATTCGAAAGTTCTGGGTGATTTCTTGTTGTGAAAGTATGGAACAATAACTTACACGCAATGAAGTTGTTTTCGAATAATTGAGTGAATGTAATTTTATAAAGAGCACTCAAACACCTAATATTATAATGTGCCAGGAATATCAAAACCTCTAATAGACTGTGCTGAAGTCGTAACACTATAAGTGGGTTCTTCCAGGGTCCGCTAATTTATTGAGAGTCGTTAATCATCAAACTAAGTAATTTACAAGTTCGTGACTCATCTCCTCTAACTGCAGTCTAGCAAATTTTCCGCGGCCAGATTTCGGCTTCCTCGTGCCTAGCGCCTGGACGTATCCACAGTCTTCCTGCGTCCTTATAAAATGTAATCTACCAGCAAGTTCTGCGCGTGATACAGTGAGATGTGTGTTTGCAAAAAGCAAGTCTTCTGTGAAGACGTGCTCGATTGTAGGAACGGGGCCTCATTAGCCTAACCCTATGGATTCATACACGAACTCATTGTCAGAGGCAGCAACGGAGGGAGGCCAAGAGGTGCAGAGGACGGCATTGTCTCTAAGATGTGATTGATGTGCAGTCACAAGCCTACTAATTGGTGGGCAATGTTTGCAGAATCAGTAAAAGAACCTTCACTTTAAGTAACGGTAACTGACTTACCAGTAGTTTGCACCCTGACCATATCGAAGTGTTCTTAAAGAGTTTCACTTGTAACGTCCCTGTGATCAGCATTCTGCTCGTGCAGGGTTTTACCACTCCTTTTGTCGGAGGAGGTGGCCGCGTTTATTGATCGCCTCTTGGGGCCGTGGAGCCACGGCTCAAGTGGCCCCCTCGTCAATGGCAGTTGTCACCTCTGGTGCGAGGTTTCGGTCTTGTGAAACATGAAGATGCAGCCGGCTGTAATGTCATGTGAACCGCGACTTCGCATTTGGAGCCGCTGCCCCTCTCATAACCTGCTTTTTTGGCATAGGTGTTTTGTCCGCAATTGTGTCATCTTAAAAATAAACGATCTGAAAAATGTATTGCCACGGCGGTGGGTCGTTTGGTCTATTGGCTTGGTCCTGGAAGTGTGTCATCGGCAAGCGTTGACGGCATTCAACAGTTTGACCGTCACAAACGGCGACTTCCGCCGCGTGCTCAACGGAGTTAGTGCGGGAACGACTTCCACTGTATCTATTGCACCCGTTATCCCCTAACCCATCCTACTGCGATAGGCAAATGTCAATCCACCCGTAGGTGGTTGCGGGCCCACTAGCTGACACCTTTATATAGCCCCTTTACGCGTGCCGCACACGTCTCCGTCGCCACAACATGCGATTCGGATCTCGCACCACCGACAGCGCGACGGGCACCACACTGAAATGCAGCCAGTGCAGCCGCGAGCTCAGTCGTGAGAAGAATCGAGTTACCCCGTCAGTTGTTACCCTTCCAAGCCACCAATCTGAGCACGCTGTGAGTGATTCAAGCGCGCCAGAGGAAATCACTGATTTGCCGTGCCGACAAATTTCTAGTGTCAACATACAGCCGAAGACATCTTTGACGTCCTTCACACACGGGCGCGTTCGCAAAAATCCTGATCCCTCGCGGCCTGCTCTCATACGAGCGCCAGTTGCTTGCATTGCAATTAGCTCTCATTAAATACTGAAGTTACGGCAATTCGACCTTCCACAAGTCTCAGAACGGTGACGGAAAATCTTCTCGCAACTCAAACTCTGGCTTCGCAGGTAAAACGCTAAAGCAAAACAAAGTTAACTTTGCCTCATAGCGCGTGCTTCTTAGGCTGCCCTAAGTCCTCATGAGTCGGCTGCATCGCAGGCGTATGCGGTGTTTTTTCCGCATTTGATTCCGTTAAATGCTTATTACAAAGGCGACCTGGCTTGCTAGTCAAATAAACAGGCTCGACTACAAGGTATTGTTACAGGGGCGTTATCTATGGCATTCTTTGTACATATGTCATCTCGTGCGTGGAATGGGTTATACATTGACATTATGTCACGCCAACCAGCGCGCCCTGTCTTATCTCAGAAGTTTTGCCTCTACCAGGCCACTGGCACATGGGAGAGAAAAGACGGAGTATTGTTCAGCCAGCTCAAGTTCAGTGATTAAATCCGCACCATAAACAATTGAACGCCCTTTTTGGCCTACCACGAAAGCCTAAAAGTCCTGGCCTGGAAGTTCATTCATTGAAAAGATAGTCCGGATATACGCATCACCAAGTCTCAGCCCTTAATGACCCCTTCTTAATGTTGCCTTTATGGCACTCTCGGGTTTGCGAGTTTCAGAACCTTAATTTTTCTTTAAAACCTGGGTCGAGTGAGGTTTATGGCTCACGTCGTGTGTGGTACGTGTGATTATTTGGATATGTTGACCACTGCTCCCACCCCCTTTTCTAGTCGTTTTGACCCTGTCACCTCACCGGAACTCAGGTGGTATGGGATGAGAGAGTGAGGTAGAAGTCTCCTAAATGTGCAACATCGCAAAATACACTAATGACAAAGCTAAAACTAGACCTACCTCGAAGAGCACTGGCAGTGCTCATCGAGCTATCCACCCCTTGATTGTTTTAGGAGCTTAACATGTAGGTGATGTGCTAATTTCCGGAACATATTGGATATTCTAGGTGACGATAATAATTCCAAGAAAAGAGCACATCAAGAAACACAGATTGGGTTCCCTTTTCTTTCTCCAAACTGAACTGTTAGTGTAGGGATACGAGGTTGACAATTTCTCTGAAAAGCAACACTTTCGGAGCGACTGATAGCCCGACCGGGCAAGGGTATAGTTTACGCCCGGGGTCACTTACTCGGGGGAGTAAGTGTGTTAACGAAAAGAGGCGAAAATCCAAGAACTTTGTGGTATCCCAAATTCTCACCCTCCATACTGTCACCAATCAAAAGGGGGCATTATTTTTACTATTTAATGGTAATGTTGTATCCAGCTGGTCAACGCTTGGAATTCTCCACGCCCTCCTCTCAAGTGCTTCCACATTTGGCCCCTGTTGACATTCCTCTTCCCCTTTTGTAACCTTTTTTGAGCGCGATCGGCGTTCTTTTAATTAACTAGTTTTGTATTCTGACCTTGAGCTGGGAATTCGATCTGCTCGAACAATAACAAAGGCATTCTTTGTCCAGGGTACCCATTGTTGAGGTTTGTACGTTGTTTCATTATTACTTTATTCTATCAATAGTACCGTATAAACACCGAAATCTGTTTTGGCTTATACGCGTCACTTTGCCAGCGAAGAATTCCACAGGTAATACCAGATAAATGTAGTGTCCATTTGGAGGCACTGTCAAAAAGGCATTGCATTGTCTTATTTTTATTCCGATGACTACCTTAAAGTTTCTTGACCAACCTAACACAGAAGCCACCGAGATGTCTTTGCATTCCTTTCTCTGGCACCTACAATTAAATATCGCCAGTCATTTACTTTTAGCACAACTGCTCCCCGAAGTAAGTGACCCCGGGCGTAAACCATACCCTTACCCCCGACCGTCCAGAACGACGTCCACTGCCTCATGAGCCGGGCATATAGGTGACTTTCTGGTGAAAAGGCGGGTCCTTATTTCCTGGCACTTTTCCTGCATTTGGCTGGTAGTGAGGATCATGTTTGTGGCTCCACGGCAATTCAAAAATCTGCGGTTTGTTTTAAGAGGGGAGTTGGTGCTCAGGATGCACGTGTAGGCGATTGAGTAGGACCCAGGTCAAGATTTGGTCTGCACTATTGAGAAGGGGCATGTTCGGCAGTACGCTCTCATTATCGCCGGCGAGGTTGCTCACTCATGCCGCCTCAAGTTCGCATCGCACTCTGTGTCGAACGACGGCCTCAACCACGTGAGACTTGGCATCAGCGTGACCAGAGCTCGGGGCCAATAGACCCTGCGTCCCTCTCTGATTGGCTGCAGGCGAGCACACGTACGCGTCTCGCACAGGAGCTATTAGCCTAAACGTCCCTCAGTTGGCTGAAAACACTTGCCGGCCCTTACCTGCTGAGTCGCGTTTACACCCTCTTGCCGCGGCAGAGTTTGTCCGATAATTCTGTCTTCCCTGACTTATGGTTTGGGAATCATCGAGGTGTCTGCCATCGTGCCTCCATAGATATCTCTGAGGTTGTCACGGAGACGCCGGTTAGATTTGCTTTCGAACAAATGGACGATGGTGACATTCTTGAGATCTAGAAGGATTTTTCCGTCTCTCCACATGTCTTGGAACCCTAAAGCAATATCGACCACGAGTTCGTAGTCGCCACATTTATACATTTTGGCCCGGCTTGCGTCCGCTGCTTTTCCCTTGATTGCCTCCAGCATGAAAGGTGGACGATAGGGGTCAGTATCTATGTGCTCGCAGAAGTTGACTGCTGGCACCTCGAATAGTGTCAACGCCTGGCTGAACTTACTCATGAAGTGCTTGGCCCAGGGATCCAAAACCTGCGACGTTTCTGGCTAAGCAGCGAAGTAGTCGCCTTGGCTTGGGAACCGCGAAGAAATCATTCATCTCACCGTTGTCGACGTACCTTCGGATTTCTTTAGTCTGGCGAATTAGTCTATCATTCGGCATCTCCATCAGCCTCTGCCATAGTAGGCTTCGGCATCAAAAAATGCGGCCTTATAGGCCTTGTTGCTGTTTTTGACATAGGTAATGTGGGCTCTGTTTCTCTGCGATCGGACGCCGGATGTAGTCGTCGTGTTCACCTAACCTGTCCCAGTTTTGTCGATGTGCACGTCCGAAAACTTCTCAAGGTTCTCTGAATTGGATTTCAACGGTATTTCGTTCTTCCAGGGCTTTCTTTTCTTCCGGTTTTTTGATTCACACGATTGCTAAAATGCGGTTGACGTCCAGCTGAATCCAATAATGCTGTATTTAGCCTGCCCGGTGTTCGCTTACCTTTCAAATGCCTCTGAAGTTGGGGTTGTAGCCTCATCTTCGAGAGGACAGAGCGATGGCCCGCTCAGTAGTCTGGATTGGACAACAACCTAACAACTAGCACACGGAACTGCTTACGTCACCAGAGGACGACGTAAGTCTGCAGTTGCCAGAGTCTCAAACGATGATTCATCAGAGTTTTGTTTTCTCGAACCGGAAGACGAAAGGGCGCATTGGTGAGGAGATTGTGTTTTCTGCAGGTCTGCCAAGAAAGTAGCCCGTTACTGTTACAGCTGCCGATCTTGTGGCGTCCTAACACTCCTAGCACTAAATGGGCACTGGAGTCATCACGAACAATCAGTTCTTCCGCTTTCGGCACAGTCGCAAGAAGAGTGTTCAGGTCTCCGTAGCATCCGGCCTTCTCGTTGTCGGAGTTTGGCATTGTAGGAGCGTAAGCACTGACGCCGGGGACGAATTTATTTTCTCGGAGAGGTAGCCTCACGATCCTGAGACGATCGTTGATGCCCCATGGCAGTCAGGAAAGCCGTCCCACAGTGTCGACTTTGATCGTGAAAGCGACTCCAGTGTCATATTGCTCTGACTTTGGGCGTCTACTTTGGAGGAGGACTTGTCCGGTACCCACCTCCTCGAATTATGCTTGTTCTACGAAGTGGGTATCACTGAGAACTGTCCTCCTTTCGCTCAATGGTAATCGAGTTTGCCTAGACTGAAGGGAAATTCTAGGCTGCCAGAATGAGAAGTGTCACGCTGATAGACCGTGCTGAGGTGAGTAAATGGGGATAGGCGGGTTCTTGTTTCGTATGTGAAGCACAGATCCCCGGACAAAAACTTGTTTTAGTGTTTTGTACACACTTTCCAGAATGTTGGTTTCTGCATTGTTGTTGTTCTTTGAATTTTGAAGTGACCGCGGTTGAGCGAGGACCTGCCGAGTTGAGGCAAGAACCAGACGACGTACCAGAGAGGAATAATTTTTAACCCGACCTGCCGTTACACTTGTATGCAGGATTTCCAAACTACAAGCCGTATATTTGCCGCGTACGGAAAACCATACATTCCTCCCCGGTATTAAGAGGAGACCATATGGGGTTCATAAAATTAGCAGCGGATTTGAGCCATATTGTTAAATTTGCAAGACACATTGGTAAATGCAGAGATATGAAGTTTTGTGAACGGCCATTTGATGGTATTAAAAAATCTCACAATATAAACCTTTTGGAAACCGAATTATATCCTTCCTTCGAGTATAACATTGGGAGAAGACGTAATTTTCTACGGAATGAGCAAAAGAGTGAATATTCTTATGCATGCTTTCCATGAAATATAGTTGAATTTTTAAGGGCATCGAAAATCAGTGACAAAAATGC
The DNA here is from genome assembly GCA_902702965.1 of Spirometra erinaceieuropaei. Lineage (NCBI taxonomy): Eukaryota > Metazoa > Platyhelminthes > Cestoda > Diphyllobothriidea > Diphyllobothriidae > Spirometra > Spirometra erinaceieuropaei. The sequence continues at coordinate 913,277 of CACRXP010000059.1, forward strand.
ATGCTACTTAAGTAGCCATTTTTTGTAGAGTGTAATATTTGCATGCAGCCGGAAGGAAGTTCATTCGAAAGCCGGCATCCTGAGGTAACTGAAATATTATAGAATTATTTTGCAGGGTGACTAGTTTTACAACCCTAATTAATTAATCTTTTCGAAACGAAAACGCATTTCGGAATTTCGGTTGACATTTCATGAGCCTGTAGTGACATTTAAATCTGTTTTGTTTTAATCAGTTACAATGCGCTTTGACACAACTTTGAATAAGACAAACAACACGCACGTGCACTTTTACCTGCCGACGACTTTGTTCTTATTTACTAGTTTGTAACTGTTGGGACACTGCTATTTTCGTATCCTGGATAGCCTACTCGCTGTGCCCAACTAGTGGGTTTGTCTCTTACAAGCCAGCGCACCTAGTATACCGCTAGCACTGCAACACTTTCGGGAGATAGACAATCAGGTCTCAAGTGGCGGCGGAGGATATTATATGCATCTTCTGTTCTGCACTACACCTTGGGGACTACAACCCCCGTTAGTTGTAATGTTAAGATTTAGTCAGCGGTATACCACATTTAGCATGAATAAATGCATTGATAAGAATGTAAATTAGACTGTTTTTTCTATAAAGGCAACCAAAATCGGCGTCTGGGCATGGACTCACTACCACGAAGCGAACTGGGTGGCAGTCTTCCTGGCCATAAATACTGTTTACAGTCATTTTGGCGCACACTGACATGTCCTGGATATCCCTCAGCTGAAAAAGACGCTCGACTACCAAAACCAATGAAGATGCTCATTTTTCTTTTGTCATCTGCTAGAAGACAATTATTTTTAAGACATAATTTCGTCAAGGCAGATCTCAGCTAGATAGGTAGAGTTTCTGAGGAGCACTGCAGGAAGAGATCCTCACAAAATTGTTTACTTCAACTCTGCCGCCGTCATTATTCTGGCCGCCACTCCGAAGGTGACATCAGGCTGCAAATTCTAACGCGGAGCTTGAACTATGTCAAAGACCTAGTTTGTGACTGAATAACCAGAAGACGGTTTAGTATGATTTTTGGATGTCACGTGATAATTCGGCCGTCGTTACCGATGATGTCCACCGCGTGTCCCACAGCAGGATGGACGCAGGGGCAGCGACTTGCACTGCACCTGTCCTACTCTCTCTCCTCCCTCACCCTTTTGTGTTAGGCGTCAAGGAGTCAAAAAGACTGGAGGGGGGAGGGGTCAGGCGTAGTGAACTGAAAAAGGTAAACAACCCATCTACGGGTACTACACACGTCTGGCTTGTGCACGAAGGACCAGATATTCACACGGTACTCAGCACATCTCCCTCACTACGTACAACCTGATGCGTTTTTTAAACTATCGCGATGCGCTAAAAGCCGGCATTCGCATGTCTCTATTCAGGAAGGAGCCTGGCTTCAACGTATCCTTTGCACCTTTTTGGCTTGTAAGATTAAGATAAAAAAAAACTAAAAGTTAACTTTCAACGTTAGCAATCATCCCAAATCCTGTTTCGTTTCTGCTTGGAAGGCTATTGCTCTTCCCGTGCCTCTGAGGCATCATGCTTGAAATATTTCGGCTGAAACTAAAATCGCTGCATCTGTATTTTTTCCTCTCTTTCTGACAGCCGAAATGTACGTAAACTGCAGAAATTAAGCCTCAATAAGACGCAGTCCTTATCTATGTATAGTAGAAGAAACACAAGTCATTAAGCATCGAATTTGCAGATCGTAATGCAACCACTCACAGTCATTTTAAAACTTTCCCAAAGTCTCCTGTGTATTATTCAAGAAGCACCTCGTAGTCGTTTTCGGCAGCAAGACGTTGATGCCTATGCGTGTTCATGTGGAGTGGTCGATTGGTGGACTGTGAGACAGACTGGGTGGTTACTTACGCGTTCTCACGAGCGTGAGGTCCGAGCTGAGTACCCTCTTCGTGTGAAGACCTGATGTGGTTTTGAGGGGATCAGGTCGTGTGTGGGACACGCAGACGGGTCGTCTAGCTCTGCTAGCCAAATGTGCCGTTCTCCGGCATCAGACGAGTGACCAGATTGAACAGTGGAATGGCATATGGGAGAGGGTAAATAGAGTTAGGTCGACTCCGTAGACTGCATTCTCCTGGCACTCAACGCATAGTTCTCACTAAAAACAATCGGACGCGCGTTCAAACTATCCGGAGCTTTAAAGGCTGCCAACTGGCGGGATGACTCGGTTCTCCTCTCAGGACGAAGAGTCCGACTGCAATGGCACCATATTAATGCGGTCTCCATGGCACGCTCAGTCATATGGGATCCAAGCTGCCTTCCTGGTTTTTTTACGATAACTCGATCCATCGTCCGCGGACAGCGTGCATTTGGCACGCGTAGACGTGCTGCCTAGTTTTTCCAGTCACTGCTTCAGGTCTTGCTCCTTATCTTCTTGACTCTGTTTTGACACCGGACCCAGAAGTGTGGGGGAAGGGGAGAGTGCGGTGGATGCAGTGCAAGTATACTATCATCATCATCAACTAATGCATACACAGGCCAACGTTCTACACCTGGGGCACGCGGTAAACATCACTGATCACGACGGTCGAACTGTCAAAGCTCTGTCACAGAGCAGGAGGCTGACTGCAGGCATGCTCACGGTTAAGAAGGGAGTAAAATAACAAGGACCCGGTGTCGAAAGTAGTGTGGTCGACAAAACAAAGATTCTCAATCAAAAGTCAGGGAAGACGGTGTGAGATAGACAACCTTTACTGTTTTGGAAGTGCGTACACAAAGGCTCTGTAGGCAGTCGCCGCGAGCGCGCTCTCCAGGCAAGTTGTTGTCTGTGTCCGCCTTCGAGATGCTCCGACACAGCGCGTGTGCACCTTTCGTTGTCTCAGCTTCCGCCTGCCAATCAGAGGGGGGACAGCATTGATTGACTTGGAGCACTCGCGAGGCTAGTGAAAAGCCTGAGTGTGTTGATTTGAATCATTTGTTTATGGCACCGGGTTCTCTTCCTGTAGATGCACTTGAGCTCCCGCTGGGTAGACAGGTTGTGAGCATGGCTGCTCAGTCATCCACGTCCTTCTGATCCGTTGTGGTGCTGTTGTCTTTGGTGAAAATCCTGGTCAAGTGTTTGTTGTGGGCCAGGGGGTGTGGAGTGGTACACCTAGGTGCGGGTCCGGTCGCGTCATTCACATGCGCTCTCCCCCGCCTCCGGTCTTCTTGGCTCTGTATTGACATCGGGCCCGGATGGGGGAGTGCGGTAGATGCTGCGCAAGTCCACAATCACTATGAACTGCATCACGTGCAAGTTACCCTACGTGCTCCAACTTGTTGTGGAACACACGGTAGACATAGTCGGGCACGACGGTCGAATTGTCGCTGGTAGCCAAAACAGACTTGTATACACAAAACCAATTGTGTCAAGATTTTGGTGTTAGCCCTCTGGTTCATTCGCATACCAGAGTTAAAATCCCAGCCGAAAAAATTTCCCTACTGACTCTCAAAAGCCCAACGACCCATTCGGCAGGGACGGACGCCCACTGTCTTGTTTTTTGCGTGACGTTGTACTAGACATTTGGCACGTGTGGTGCTTACCATGTCGTGTGGGCCATGCGTAGAGAGGTTTTTAAGAGTCAGTATGAGAAATGTTTCGGTTAGACTTTTAACTGGGGTATACGAATGAATTAGAGAGTTAAGACCGAAATTTTGACACGACTGGTTTTGTCTATGCAGTTACAGTAGATGTGATAACTCGTGAAATATCATGAGGCCAATTATAAGGGTGCATAAGGAAGGGGGACGCATGAAAAGGGGAAAATATGGCTAAATAGCAACAAGTACAAAAGACCTGTACTTTGTTGATTGTCCATTTGAATTGAACACAGCAGAAAGTCTTTCAGAGATGGGGATAGCTAGGCTGTCTACAGTGGATTATTCAGTGTGACTATTTAACACAATATCAAACTTTTCTTGCATTGAAAGTTTCTACTGTGCTTGTGCCAAATCCCAGATAGATTTCCGGCTGGATTAAGATCCACCTGCTTGCCGGCGGACAGAATGGGATCGAGTAAGATACTAACCACAGCAGTGAAGGTCACACGCTTACTTGGCATGTATATATATATATATATATATGAGATGATACCGACAAAGACAAGGGAGACCGAAATGGCCATTTCTGGCATATTAGCCGTCATCAGCCAGTCATACTCAATCCCAAGTGTGGGTGACTTGGGATTCGAACCCGGGATCTTTGGTCATGGAGTTTGACACTCTACTATTGAACCAAGGAACCGTCGTCCTGTCGGTTGTGATCGGGAATATTAACTATGACAGATGGGCGCTCGCCGATCAGGTTACGGAATCTGCCTGTTCTGTTGTGCCCTGGAGCTCATAATAGCCAGAAACGGCCATTCCGGTCTACCTTGTTTTTGTCAGTACCATCTCATTTCCATTTCCTCCTAGTCGTTCTGCGACTGTTTGCGAGGCTTTTAGTATGAGCCTTCAGACATAACCGAACGAGCAGGTTCTGCAACCTGATCGGTAAGCGCCCATCTGTCATAATTTATATTCCCGATCACAACTGACACGACAACGGGTCTGTGGGTCAATGACAGAGCTTCAAACTCCAGGACCAAATATCCCGGGCTCGAATCCCAAGTCACGCACACTTGGGATTGAGTATGACTGGCTGATGACGAATAACAGGCCAGAAATGACCATTTCGGTCTCCCCTGTCTTTGTCGATATCATCTCATATATATACGTATATATTTAGGAAGGTGAAATTCTTTGGGAAACAGCAAAATTTTATTGTGAATTTTCGAGACTGGTTCCCCAGCTCGTCTTCAGTGCAGGGTTAATTGCCCGGGGCGCGACTTTCTAGGGTCGGACCCGAAATTTCAGTTAACATTGAAGACAGTTAACGTCCATCCTACGAAGAAATAGTACTACTAGTAGTATGGGTTTACATGAAAGATGGCCATACCGGGTCTGACCCTAGAAGATCACGTCCCGGTCACGTCCTGCACTTAATGATTTATGAAATTATTAGCTTGATTTTTCTCTGGAATTCACACACCAGAAACCGCATATAGAACGCTGGGAAGCCTACTGAGGAGCCAAACCCCTCGCATCTGTGTCACGCAGCGGCGGAATACTGTCGAATCACGTGTGTGAGCTTTTAGCTAGCACCGTTGTCAGGAGTATGGTAGACCATCTGTCATATATGTATATGATACACATACATGTATACATCATAATTCGAACGAAAAATAAGTTGACCAGTTACTATTACGTCCTGGTTTAGTCCGTCGATCGGGGCGGTTACCGCTGAGTGGATGCTAGCCAGAACCTAGCTTCGGCGAGCCTCAGATGACAATTTGGCGCTAGTTAATGGCCGTGAGAGGCAGTCATCATTTGCTAGGTAAAACCTACCACCCCTGCACGGGTGCTCCACCAACTGGACATCCGTACACCCTGATCTGCGAACTGTTTACGATCACACGGATGCTTCCGATCTTAAACTTTCCTGATTTATTTTAAATAGGCATTCTTGATGCCAGAGTGTACATATCCTACAGTTCGCCGTTCATCGCGAAGGACAATAATCCCGACAGTGGCGCCTTGAATGTGAATTCGCCTAGGACCAAGCTGACGCTCGCCATTTCCACTTCGTCTGCTTTTCTCACACTCGTCATGCCCCAGTGGCAAGATAAGGTGAAAATGAGTAGAGGTTTGCGTTGACTGACAAAGCTAACTAGCTCGTATACACGTGCCACCAACAACCTACTTCCCACCTCCACACGCGCCAGAATTAGTCCAGGGGTCTCGGGCTCACGTAAGTGAGAATGTCACATAGACAGCATTAAAAATGACCCCCAGGGGCCTTATCCTACGTCCAAAGAATATTTATGCATCCCATCTGTTGGCAACCTGTGAAGTCACGACTGTTAGCGTGTCGCTATATGGCCTACCGGAGTCTATCGGTTGACTGGTAATTCGACTGGGCGCGGTGGCTTACGTGGTGTAATCATCTGTTTCTCACGTACCACACACACACACACGTGCGGCGATGATTGAGTACTCACGCAAACACCGCTCAGCCTAATCAACGCATGTCATGAGCAAGTGGAGTTCCCGTTATGATTTAACGCGACAGCGATGCAACACATCACCGGTGTTGGGGACCCTGGAACCTGCTAGCAGGACTGGAGGAGTTGGGGGTGGGGGGGATTGCCTAGACATTTGAACGCTCGTCTTCATGTTCCCTCAAATGTCTCCTCTTTTTCAATATTTAGCATCAATTTCTGGTACTCATCGATCTTTGGTCGCTTTGAGATGGGCGGTTCGCTATTCCACCACATTCAAGAAGACTAACTTCTGGCGCTGATCACAACTATGAGGAGTTTTGCGTCCGGAGTCCGTCGTTACTCTGCATGATGATGGAAAAAACAGCATGAGATGAAACGAAAACCCGATATAGCGCATATGTTTGTGCGGTTACACACTTCATAAGCACTGGTGTGCGGAGCAGGGAGCGTCTATAGAAAAGTTTGCGACTGAGGAAATTTACACACGAAGCACCAACACGATGGAGGACTTGTAAAACACACGTTGAATTCGTTTGGCGAGGGTATTGGGGGCCAATTGTTGGAACAAACAACCCTCTAGCGCCACCCACAGGAACCGATGTCAGGCCGGACCGTTCTTCACGATTCCAAAAACGACTTGGCTCAATGACTTCCCTCGTCGATTTCCCCTACTTTCGATCCGCCGTAGTCCACGAGACCACCAAATAACGTTGGGAGTTGTACAATCACGCCAGAATGGGCCGTCACCAGAATCTCTGAGTTCGCCATCTCCCGTTTACTGGATCGCTGCTATCATAGACAAATAAACTGTAGTCTACTCTGGACGTTCCGGATTGTTCGCGGCCAGGATTGCTCATTAAGAGCAGAGGACTTCTTTGAGTTCGCCCGAACAAACCAACTACGCGGCCAAGCATTCAAAGTCGGGAATGAGCGCACGCGTTTAGACCGACGAAAATTTTCATTCAGCCAGCGGATTGTCAGGCCGTGGAACTCGCTTCCAAGCGACATGGTGACGGCTGACACAGTTTGTGTGTTTAAAAGAAAACTTGCTCGTCTAGTTTTCGACAGAAATCGGCTTGTACAGCATGACTATGCACAGCCAGTTTTGTAAAATCTGTCATATACAATCTTCCGCACTAATTTACAGTGACCCCATGCACTACCTTATGATTACGATTGAACTGTGACCCAATCACATTTTAAATGCCTGCAATTTTATTTTATTTTGAGTATGAATCTGCAAAAGCACTGTACATAAATAGGGTCATCAAGGGCTCTGCCTGTAACCCTTCAATATACATATACATACGTCACTGCAGTCACTGGTGCGTATGTGCTTCCAACCCGACAGTGTACTTAAAACAATCTCTGCGGCAACCTAAGGGTAAAAGGAACCCGCCCAGCCAGAAGACATCCACTAGGACATGCTGTGGAATTTGACACAGCGCCTAACTTATTGGGGTCAGCGACATCCGTTTCGTGCTAATTTGCAATGAAAGGCCTGCGTTAAGCGTGACTGTGCTTGAGGAAGCGAAATGCGAACTCTTATGCTCAGACGAATAAAGATGCATCATCCCTGGTACGTTTAACAGCAAGCAATAATTGCCTGAGAGTTCCCCTGGTCCGCCGTGATGAATGTCCCACCGTATGTCAAGTACGATGCGGCAACCTCGTACTTCCGGTCCACCGGGTCCAAGTTTCCTTTATGGGAGGGAACACGGAGGACTTGCACCCCATTTGCCGATGGATTTGGATGTTAGATGGCCGGTTGGAGCAGAATGCAATAGCAAGAACTCTCAGAACCAACCTCCGCTCCCAGGATGACACGTTCAACCTCCGGAACTCTGTAAATCGGTGGGGATCTGCTATCGGACGACGATAGGCCCCGCAGCCACCACGAAGTCGGCAATCATAAGGAAGCGACCGTTTGTCGCGCTGAGCGACATTTTTTCCATAAATCCAATCACCACATACGAATACGGAGCACCCTCCGCGTTGCTTACAGGACATTGTGAAGGGCTCAAGTCGGAGAAGCTTCAGGAGGACTGTCGTGCATCACCCCCCTACGGTTACCAGTTAGACAGGCGTTCACGAATTACCGAGCAGAGGACAGAACCTGACGGTGATGAGCGGCAAACTCGACTTCTGATAGAATCAGGAGTGGGCTAACAGTCACAGGCGAAGTGAATTTGTGGCAAAACTCACCTCCCCACCTGTTTTGCAGCTCTGAGGAGTTTATGGAAGGCATCTATGAGCCTACTCGTCAGAATGAGATATGACATATTTAGTATTCATGGACAAAGCGTGCCAGTAACAGGAGGGCAATGAACGACTCCGACTTCCTGGCGCCAGGGACGGAGGAACAAGGTCAATCCTATTCGGCCACGAAGGGCAAATAGTGTGCCAGTCTGTTTGGCATCTGCCTTGACCATTTCGAGATTATCGGCAGGCGCGTCTAACAAGTATCAGGGCCCTCTATGTTCCGCCGGTAGCGCCATCAACCGCAAATGTCCCAAAACCAAACACTCATCGAGCTGGTCGCGACGACGAACAAATAAGGGAGCAACCTAGAGGCATAAACCGACGGGGCACAGCTGCGGAGGATTCGACCTGGTCGATTTGGCAGCCGGACATCTGCAAGCAATCTCCAGTGTGGACACTGCCCCTCTGTCGTCCCCTCAGCTTTACAAATCTCGCCTACCATGCCAGGCTGTATTTTATCACAAACCAGGCTCGAAAGCTGAAAACAAGGGGCATGGTTTGACAAGCCCTGTTCAAGCTCTCGCCACCAAAAATATGGTCCTATAATACTCGATAAGGCGACGCCATTGTCACTCCAGTCCTACCTTTGAGACAAAAGGACGGAACCGGGGGCAGGGGAGGGTGGATACGGGCCCAAGTTACTCACAAGCTGTCAGGGGGGTGAAGAGATCTCAGGCATAAGTAAAGGGCAAAGGGTCATGATTGTCGAGGTGGCTGGGTAGTCAGAGAAACGTGCAAGTCTAGCAAAAACCGTGTTTGTCGCAAAATTCTACAATAAGACCAACTCCGGTCATTTGACTGAGTGGCAGACGCCCGGAGACGCGAAGCCACATACCCGACTAGGAGAGGTCCGAAAGCCGCCGCGCAAAACTTGTTCAGACAAGAACGTGCTACGGCTCATATATTTGCTGCGTGTACCGTCTGAAGCAAAAACCAGACGTGACCCAATAACCCTTGCTGCAAAGCGCAAGTAGACCCCAGCTGACATCGCGATATCACTCAAATTTTCAGAAAGTCACGCAAAAACGGACAGGTAGCCACGACAAAACTAAAGGTACGACAATACAGCCTGGCGGGAAAGTAGATAAGGGAAGCGTCTCCACAAAAGAACTGGCGGCCTTACATTCGGCTGAGGCAGGAAAGTTAAAAGAACGTGGTTATAGGAACGACATAAAATCTATTTAGAAGGCAAATACGTTTATCAATGAATAGCATACATATATAAAACCATAATCCAGCCAAATTCTGGCCCCTTATGCGACCGCAGTGAGCCGAGTCCTGCCCATGTTCACCTGCCAAACATTCAGATTTTCGTAGGCGTCCACCACCTCATTGACCTAAATGAACATAATAGGCAATAGATGAAGCCCAATGAAAAAATCAATAGGAAGAGAGGACAGACGAAAGACCATCCAAACACCAAATATTTATGCGGCGCTTGGCAGTACACAAGACCCTAACGGCGACAAGCGGTGGGCTTGAAGAACACTGCGTTCGCACAAGTCGGTAGCGGCCGTAGCCATACACTGATAAACTTGCGCTGCCTTACACAAACGTATGTAAATCGTGCAACTGCACTTACTTGGGCCGGCGTAAAGCCTTTGGTAGCGCAGCGTTCCATAATATCCGCCAGACGAGTCGAGCCACCACCCGCGGTTAAGAGGTCACGTATAACCTGGTAGATGTTGTCTTTGTATGAGGCGGGGCTAGAACAAATAAAAACAAAGGGTCTGGCAGAACCTCAAAAATCAAGCCTGCAGCAAAGGCCATCGTGTGAAAGAGGTCATTTCCCTGTCAGAATCTAAGGAGGCCGGAAGAGTTGAGGATTGAGAGAACGAAATGAAATTGGCACAGGGAAGGGGAGTATGTAAGGCACAAAGACAAGGCAAGAATCGGATGTGTAAGCCCACTGAAGAGATAGGGCACAGAGACTCCTGAAATACGGGAGGGATTATAATATTAATGTTATCAGTAGGGCAGACGGGCGCGGAAATTAACTGAATCTGTGGAAGGCATTGTAAAAATTCGTATTTCAGTCATGTTTGTTTATTATGTCAACGAGGTGTCCGAACAGACCGCGCAAACTGAAAGATGCGAATTAGGTGGCGTGTAGACGGGCAGAAAACAAGTAATCCCAGGTTACTGGCTGAAGGAGGCGTTGGGTGAGACTGTATACGGCAGGCGAACTTAACCCCAACCCTAACCTTTCCCCTAATCCTAATCTCTAACCTAATCGTAACCATAAATTTAATCATTTTCTTGAGCCCAGCCAGAAGCGTAACCCTAACGTGCCTAGCAAGGTCAAATAAGTACGATACAGTAACAAAAACATGGGCTCGCATACTCAACCACTACCTAAGAAAACAATGAAGGTTCATCTGCCATAAAAGAACTACCTATTGAAAAAAAAACAAAAAGGCTACTGCGTGATACCACACGTTCGCCGGCAAATGTGATGAGGTATACATCAGTTTACCGATTACGGTCACGAGGGCCGCCGAGAGGATTGTGTACTGAGGCACGACTAGCCTCCATAAGGCGCATTGCTTCGTCAATATCCGCCTTGGTGACCTCCGCGCCAGCGCGTAAACGAGCCCTCGCCGTGGAGAGTCGCATGATAGCCAACAGAGTTCTAAAAAGTAAAAAGGAATGGTAGAAGAGGTAAGGGAAAAAAGTACAGCAGTATTAGCGAAACAAATAATAAGCACAAACCTTGCACTGGTGTATGTCATTTCGCGATTGACTCGTGCTTCTTTGCGCATCTCCACGTAGGCCCCGACCAGGTAGTCTGCCAGGTAGGCCGGCACGACTGGAGCCGGCTGGGCACGTGCGACGGCTACCATGCGTCGCAGTTCATTCAGTGGAAGAATTTGAGTCTGTCCAAAGCCGCCATGCGATGAGGCCGATCCTTCGTTCAGACCGCCCACAGTCGAAGGCGCAGCACCATGAGAATGGACGTAGGTGATGTGGTGGGCAAGACGCATATCGTTTTCGCTATAGTAGAAAAAAGTACGATAATGGTATTCTGACAAAAACAAGGGAGACCGGAATGGCCGTTTCCGGCCTGTAAGCCGTCATCAGTCAGGCATGCTCAACCTCCAGGTGCTGGCCAAAAATCTGAAATATGTTTATCCCAAAAGATTACTTAAGTAGGGTTGCCATATAAATTGCAGTGTAGCATAATCCTAAGGTACTGCAGTCACCCTAAAATGCCGGCTTTTTAATGCGCTTTTTTATGACCGTCCGCAAAAACCAGACTAAAAATAACTACTTAAGTAGCATGCAGCTTTACCCACTGCTTTTCGATGCTCATCTAAATTTGACTACATTCTATAGAAGACATGCACACAAATATTTCTCTGGTGCTCATTTGGTAGCAAATTACGTCTTCTCCAAATGTTATAGTTGAAGAGGGGGTATCTTTCGGTTTTAAGGCTGTAAATCGTCCGCTCATACAGCACCGCATCAGTCCATTTATTAATGCTGCTTGTAAAGTATACAATCTGGTGCACATCCGTTGCACAAGTTTACGAGTCCTAGCAGCGTAGAGAAGTGTGTGATCTACCGTTGACGGAATGTGTACATCATGCGGTTTAGAAACCCGGAGTGCAAGTGTAACGACAGGCGGGGTTCGAAATTATTCGGGAATCGGCGTTTTTAAAAACCGAAAGACATTCTTTCACCAAGTACAAGATTTGAAGACGTAATCTGTCACCGAATAAGTACAGGAAAGAATATTTTTGGGCACGTTTTCTATAGAATATAAGTGAATTTATAAGGGCCCCGAAAACCAATGGCAAAAACGCGCGTTACTTCAATAGTCATCTTTACTGTCGCTTTTGCAGACAGCCGAAAAAAGGCCGGCATCTTGACGTGACTGAAATACCATGCGATTATACTGCACGATGATTGATATTAAGACCCTACTTAAGTAGTATCTACGACAAGAAAACATTTCAGAATCTAGGTTATAATTTCATGAGATAACATACGCCTTTATACATATATACATCATGTTATTACCGACAAAGACAGGGGAGACTGGAATGGCCATTCCTGGCTTATTAGACGTCGTCAGCCAGTCATACTCAACCCTGAAGTGTGGAACACCCAAAGCTCGAACTCGCAACCTGTTAGTTAGAAGTCTACACCTCTAACCACTGGGCCACGAGCTCGTTGCCCTGTCGGTTTCGATCGGGAATATACAATGGTAGGGGGCGCTCACTGATCGTTCTTACGGAACTCACTCGTTACGTTGGGCCTTACGGGCTCTCTCTCGAGCCTAACCAGCAGCCGCACAGCGGCGCATTATATAGGCACAACGAGTTCGAGCCTCGGGTGTTCCACACTCCGGGGTGGGGTATGACTGGCTAACGACAGTTAATAAACCAGAAATGGCCATTCCAGTCTCCCTTGTCTTTGTCGGCAATAACATACTGCCTATATCATGCGCCGCTGTGCGGCTGCTGGTTGGGCTGGAGAGCCCGTAACGCACAACAGAACGAGTGAGTTCCGTAGGAACGATCGGTGAGCGCCCCTACCATTACATATATACATGTATATATTCGCTCGGGAAAGGGCACACACAACCCATCGGCTTTCCGAGACAAATAAACTTCGTATGGGTGACAGGGGTCACGAACAGGCAACCACCTGCCAGACCGAAGTCGACCAAGACATGATAGCAGAGGGAGGAGGACAGGGTCTTGAGGGTAGATTGATACAGGACTGCCTTGGGCTTGTTTGCCTTCACTCAATCATAACCCTGACCACCAGCTGGGACCGGAAACATAAACACAAGCACACACACCTGGCGCAGCTGATCCATCATTCGTGACGGTCGTTCCACTGTCCCCATCAAGGTCTGTTACATCTTATAGGGTAGTCAACGTATCGTACGTAAACCTTCATCCAGGTCGCACTGTCGCTTACCTTCCAGGAATGTTCGTGGGATACAAGAGTCTGTTACTTGTGAAATTATCATTCGTTGAGGACCGCTGCACCATTGAAGCCAACTGACTCGACAGATGGCCCGTCCTCAGGCTGGAAGGACGTCGTCTTACCCGCAAAGATAATAGAATGTTATTACGCCATACCTACGTCTTTTCACTACAGAGGGTCATGTCATTCGCGAATTCCAAATTCGTCATTTGGCAAATCGCACATCTGAATGCACGTCACCAACTCAATTAGAACACAAAGGGTGGGATACAGCAAAACTTCAAAGGGGGTGCTATAACACGGTGAGAGAAAGCCGCATATCGGAAGAAAGGTGGGACAGAGGTGCAAAGTATGAACGCAAAAGCAAGTGTGCCACACAGACTGCGAGGCCCCAACTTCAAGCTACTTTCCTTTGCATCTTTAACTTGTATCATAACTCACCGATCAGGCGTGTCTTGAATCAGCCAAAGTAAGTCGAACCGAGACAAGAGGGCAGCCGGCAAGTCCACATTCTGTTCGACGGTGCGGTGAGGATTGTAACGACCATAAGCCGGATTGGCTGCAGCTAGGAGTGCAACACGAGCGTTTAGGGTCGTCAGAATGCCAGCCTTTGCGATGCTAATGGTTTGCTGCTCCATGACTTCATGAATTGCAGTTCTAGTCAAAAAGGGGTAAGAAGAAGAAGAAGTAAAACTTGCTTTTTAAGAAGAGGAACTCCTACTCAGGTACGCTAGTATACACAGCTTTTAGATGGTTTTTATTACCTGTCAAATTCAGCCATTTTGTCGAACTCGTCGATGCAGCAGACGCCCTGGTCAGCCAGAACGAGAGCGCCGCCCTCTAGCGTCATCTCTCCTAGAGGATTTAACCGCAAATTCCGATGAATGCCAAGTGTTTACCAGTACATGCGACAGCACAAGATGTCAGGAGAAAACATACCGGTAAAGGGGTCCTTCATCACGGAGGCAGTAAGACCAACGCCGGAACTACCGCGGCCGGTAGTATATTGGGAACGCGCACTCACTCGACTGACAAACCCAAGCAGCTGAGACTTAGCGACACCTGGATCGCCCATTAGGCAAATGTTAATGTTGCCACGAATACGCAAGCCAGCTTGCGGCTTTAGTTCTACGCCCCCAACAAGCAACAGGAGAAGAGCTTTTTTGACGTCTTCGTGACCGTAGATTTCCGGAGCCAATGACTGAGCCATGAGGGTGTACATGTCAGGATCTAGGCGGATAAACATACAAAAATGTTGTAAGACCCTGTCTACGGTCGAAAATTTGGCGTCATCTACAGGTTGATTTCAAATGAATAGCAGCTACTGCACGTTTTTAAGTACAAACTTTAATTTGAAAAACGTAGCAGCCTAACCTCGTAGGCAGAAGGGAGTGGACGAATCAAAATTTGAACATGTGACGCAGCAATACGACAGATATCATACTTAATAACAGCAAAAGTTATTACCGGACAGTCGTTCAACTTCCTCCTCTGTAGGTGTTGACTCCAAAACGGAGTCGGTTTTACTCAGTGGCACAACAGTATGAGCTTCCAGGAAGGTATCGGCGAGAAGAGCGCTAGAACCGCCTGCCATGGAAGAAGCTACACGGCCTGCAACAGTACCGCGCAGAGACGGCAAAAAAACGCCGGTGACAAGGACGTGGTCCCCAGGTTGCACAAGACGAGTGTTTTCGCCGTGAGCGTAGACAGTCAGACCACGAGGTATATTTCCAACAGGAACCTATGTTTACGAACGTACGTTACTTTTCCAACAGATAAAATGTAGTTGTATAATCACGAAACACCCGTTGGGCTTACCTGATCGGAAAGTTCCTGAACACGGATTTCTTGGAATTTCACGAACTTGGAGCCACGCGTTTGTAGATGGAGATAACCACCGCCACCTGAGCCAGCACCTTTACATGCGGCCGTTTGGCAGAGAATGAGCGGCATGAAGCTTGGACTGGTTATTTCCTAAGGAAGAGCACATTGGGCCTCTTAGAACTACTGCGGTTGACAGACTAGAAAACGACGAAAAGCTTAACTACGCAGCTGCATTTCCGGAAAGACAACTGCAATGAGGGCAGGGAAATTTTGAAATTATCTAGACACTGTCCGCAAGCGTGCATGAGCAAGGCACAAGCTTTTTTTATCGAGGTAAGATTTAGTCTTTAGAAAGCAGGCGAAACGAAGGCAAAATAACACATTAGAAAAAAGCAATTGAATGTTTGGCAAACTGCAGTCGACGGGGTAACTGTACATCCACGAAACCTCATTTGCGAAAACAAATAAACGGGAGCTTTCCAGGAACCGTTGCACAATTACAACCAGAATGGATGGATTTAACACTGAATGAAGCCTAGGGTGGGATAGCAACGAGCAGATTTTGTAAGTGAATTTGTTACCTGGTAAGTTTCAGCTCCACAGCGATCACAAGTGTAAGTTGCAACACGGAGGAGGGGCTTGACTTCCGTTGTTCGAGATACAATACCGCGAACTTGAATTAGGTGGCCAATACTTGACGCAAGGACGGTTCTAACGCTTACTGGCTTGAACTGCGAACGACCGATGAAATATACTTCGCTGAAAATTAAAAAGTTTTTCAATGACAAGATGAGCACTTCACGGTAAACGAAGCAAAGGGCTGTGGCCTAAAAAAAATAACACTTGGATTATGGGAAACAGTCCCTTGTCCGACATGGTCCAACATAGGAGTGAGTATCCCTACCAGCATATGCAATCCAATAAACCAATATCCCTCAGTGATCGGCAAGTCGTGGGAGGTCTTAATAAAGCTTAGACGGTTAAGAATCATCGCCACGCTCTCCGAGGTCAAGGGAAAAGGATCGATGCGCCATACTTACGATTAAATGCTAAAGGACCACAACTCCTTGGGAAGTAGTGCAATGTGTTTATACTTAAACTTATGAAAGGGCGATTTATAAGCTGGTATGCACGGACGGTTCGTGATATACTAATATCTCCGACGGACGGGTTATCCTGTTCTATTTATCCAAATGAACTGGCCAACCATGCTTAGCCCACTGATGCTCGAGCCTCTGCAAAGCTGTTTTGGCAATTATTCCAGATAAAGGCGAGCTCGTCGGTGTCCCCTTCTTTTGTTTGTAAACCTGATCATTAGAGAACGTCTTAAGACACAGTTCCGCGAGCTTGATGACGTCCATTCGTCTGAACTATTGGTCAGCTTCCGGCCGCTGGCTTGACTGATCTCGACCACGCTGGTGATATCGCTTTATCGGCTTCATGTTTTGGCAATCTGCAGTCTATGGTGTCATGGTTGAACGAGGTCACTAATTCAGTCACTCATCCATAAACACAGAAAATACCAAAGAGTTTTCAAGCTGCAGCCCTAACTAGGAGAAGGCACCTTCGGGGATTGATGGCTGTCAACTTGAAGTAGACAGTTTTAACCACCTCGGGACGAGATTGCTGCCGAATGGACAGAGTAAGGACAACATTATAGCCGGAATTGATGTTGCCCACCGAATTTCCTCAAACCTTAGAAAATGCCTATGGGTCCGACGCGACATCACCATCGCCACTAAGATGTGCAAGTACCGTGCATCCGTCCGGCCTGTCCTTCTGTAAAGTTGCAAATGCCGGACTGTGCGCGTTGAGGACGAGCGAAAACTAGAGGTATATGAGCACCACTGCTTGAAGACTATCCTTCCAGCTAAGTACACCGACTTTTTTTTAAATGAAACAGTGCACACTCGTGGCGACAACACGCAAAGACATATAGGCCATTCACGAAAGCCGACTGCGATGGTTGGGACACGTTCTTCGTCGTCCACCTCATCAGTTCAGTGTTGCTAACCTCGACCCGGCACAGGTACCCATTTGGAGGCATCGAAGAGAGGGTCAACGCAAAACCTGGCTCGACACAGTCCGTCATGACATGGAAGTCGTTCTCGGATTTTCGGTGTTTGGCTCCCGTCGCTGGCGAAGAGGATGGATTGAGCTGTCCAGATCTGCTGCCGCCGATCGTCACGCGGGGGAAGTACAGTCCGTTACATCATTGAGGCCGGCTAGATCGGACATGACCGCAGCCGTACCAAGTATAAGTGAATACAACTCCAACATACACGGAGAAGGCCGTCAGCAGTGTCTATGGCCGGGCCGGGTGGGACAGAAGTATATAACGAGGTCACGCCAAATGGTACCATTAATTCGCCTGCGTCCACTTTTGATTGTTGGACACGCGTCAACAACTTTTCAGTCGACTTCACTGCCCATTCAGAGTCCTTAACTGGGGAACAAAGTCGCTGGTACAGTCGCTTTGACAGCCACTTTGGGGTACCACGCAAGAAACAGAGGTTGGTGGGCAACCGCCACTTCTGAATTTTCTCGTGTACAGACTGATAGAGCGCTATAAGCCCTAGTTTATTACAAAGACACACACTCCGAGGTCGTTTTAAATTTTTTCTCACAATCTTTCCGTCTTCAACAAACGCGGCTCTGCTAACAGCTTGCTACGTCGACCTAAAACCCACTGTTCCAACGAATAAACTTACCGAACAAGCTATTCTTTTCGAGAATAGGTACTCGCACGAGGCATCAACAATTCAGGACGCGTTTTCCCAATGTTACGTTCACCGACGCACACAAATTAATCACCTGTCTAACCCTCCTATACGTGAATAATGCATCTGAGCTTGTCGCAAGGCAGTTGAAAAAAAACCATCAGACACAAGTAGCACACCAACTCCTAACAACCTTACCCAACCAGCTTTCACACCCTAAGGGTGCGGTTAACTACCTTAATACAAACGGTTTTGTCTATAAAATACCATGTGCTATCTATTGTAGTCAAACCCGGAAATCTGTATCAACCCACATCTATGAGCATCAGCTAACGGTGGAGACCAGGTCATACACACACCAGAGATGGAATAGATCCGCGTGGCGAAACACTCGCACCGTTGTCGCCTGTCCAATAAAAATAGGCCGAAGTTCTGGAGACAATGCAGTCCGACGAGGCATGCATCAATAGGCATATAGACCTAGATACAACACAAAATTTTCAAGGTTCAATGGAAACGGGCACAGCCAGTACGGACTGGATGACTGTGCGGCGGAGGCCTACTGGCATAAACGTCAGCCGACCGAAGAATCTGTTGCTACGAAGGATTTAAAGTTAACCGCTTTTTGTCCACTTGTGCGACAAAAGTTACTTCGTTCCCAAAGGACCTGATCTATTCCCAACTTCTAATAAAAGCTCTGTTTCTAGTTTAACTCCTAATGATCAACCCTAATCTCTCTCGCTCTCTCTTTCTCTCTCTCTCTCTCTCTCTCTATATATATATATATATATATATATATATATATATATGTATATATATATATATTTATATATATCAATGAGTTTACCAATAGAAAGACAAAAGTCTGAGATGGCCATTTCTGGCTTATTAGCCGTCGTCAGGTAGCACCTGAGGACCAAACCTGAGTTCTTTTAACTACTGAACGTTAGTACGGTCAATGCTCCTACCACTAAGCTACGGTCTTGTTTCCCTGTACGTTGCGATCAAGCATATTAATTACGGAGAAGTGCTTCCACCGACCGAGTTGCAAGACACGCTCTTTCCGTTGTGCTTGGGGCCTCGACCTAGAGGAAGTTTCCAACCCACACAGTCAGAATTCACTTCTTAAAACACTCCGGGGCTTAGCCCTCATGCAGGCCGAATAAGAGTAAAATGGTGGTGCACACCGGATGTCTGGAACGAACGCTATGGGGAACCGCCATATATTGTGCACTAGCAAGTCCTGTGGAGGCGATAGTATGCCGGTAAGGAGTCTATCATTAGAACAGTCCGAAATACATCAAAGTGGCGAGTAGGCCACAAAAGCTTACAAGCGTCTTAGCAGTTCGGGTGGAAACTTTGAACGTATCTCCCTCATGTCAGTGGCATTCGGGCGGTAATTAGGATCACGCTGTCCAATTGGAACAGCTGAGTTTTCCGCATCTGCTGCATGCATCCTCTGCTCCATTCTGATACGGTGGTCGATAAAAATATCAAGAACGTCGCGAATTTGGGGCTGGAAGACTTGATTATTGTGTAAGGTCTGACTTACATCGCCCTCACGGAGGTCGGGCAGGAGCTCATCAACTGCCTCGGCGAAGAGCTTCTGATAACGAACAGTGTTGAACTCCACGGCGCTCGTTAAGTCTTCTGAGGTATCCCACAGATCATCTAATGATACCCGTAAAACATTCTGGCTTCTGTTCGCAAGTTTGGTCTATTAAGAAAGGGTAAAGTCTGATTATGCTGCTGTACTAGCTGCTCCAGGTAAACAAAGTGCTTGGTGCCATTTGGTTCTGTTTTATAAAACTCCCGCAGAAACCCCTGGATTTCTCGTTTGTCTTCGTCGTAATTTCGCAGGGCCAAAGACGCCATTGAGGAGGGGCCGATATAAATCCCAGAAAGCCCGCCTTTTACCTGTCCTTCAGTCGGGCATGCATATAAACACGATCGGTGGATTAGTTATTTATGCATTTCTATCCACTGTTCAAAGGGCATACGGGCCAGAATATCATGCTCCAGCCATTTTCTGAATTTAATTCCATACACGAATTT
This sequence comes from Spirometra erinaceieuropaei, assembly GCA_902702965.1. NCBI lineage: Eukaryota > Metazoa > Platyhelminthes > Cestoda > Diphyllobothriidea > Diphyllobothriidae > Spirometra > Spirometra erinaceieuropaei. The sequence goes on from CACRXP010000059.1 coordinate 933,148, forward strand.
GGGCGCATGTTATGCTTAAGTTCTCCGAAACTCGGCTTCATAGGTATTGTCTATTTTGCTCTGACGTGCACGGTTTTAGATGTCCAATAATAGTGATGATTATTTTAGTTCGGGTCTCCAATATATTCTTATTTAACCTCCTCTGCTTAGTTTCTTACACTTATGCTGACGGATATCAATTCTGCCTTGGTTTCGTCTGATCGTGTACAAGTGCTGAATATCCCACGAAATCGTGTGACAGTCCAGTGACGTACGTTACTAAACTATGTGACGTCGCAATACTTTATTGCATTTTCAACCGTCTCAAGCCCATTGACAAGCGGGAGGAGTAAGAAAGTTGCTTACGGTTTGGAGGAGACGATGTGTACACTGATTTTTCACAGTTTATGAGGCATAAGTGTCCCGCCACGAGACAACAAAACCTCAAACGACGAAATATTTTGTCGGTTACAAGCCTTCTTCATGCATCTGGGTGTTTGGCGTGTAAACTGAAGCGAGACATAGCAACCGACCTCAGAGTTTTTGCCGATAAAGTGAGAATATATCAACCTGAGTAATGTTGCATAATTACGTAGATGCTGTCGAAACAGTGCAAGGGGTGCTAATAAGGGAATAAGCCAAAATTCTAATCAAAATTCAAGAATTTCGGTCAACCTAACGTGCTGGAGACTCCGTCAGTATGGGCAGATTTTCTTTATTCAGAGAGAGTAACTGGAGTAATAACTGACAACTTTGCCTCTTTAACCAGTTTTTGTAATCATTAACAGCGAAACTCAAAAAAGTTTTAACCTCTAAAAATACAGTGACTGGCAGAAGAAAGATCATTCTTCCATCTAACTTCACGTATTGTAGGTTAAAGTCTCCGCATTCAATTTGGGCATGGTGAATATATGACCTTTTAGATTAAAGATGTTGGGTCAACCCTGGCAAGCGACAACATGCTCTGTTGTCACGGAGTGGGCTCAAAACAATTTACCTGGCGTGAACTGTCATGTTATTAGGCAGGCT
>CACRXP010000059.1:950894-1023971 GCA_902702965.1 Spirometra erinaceieuropaei
TGTCTTCCGGCTCACTGCAGTGCGTTTCGACACGCCGATAGAGCGTCCTTACACAACTGCGTTTGTGGCTGATTGGGTGGTTGCTGTTGAAGTTCAGTACTTGCATCGTATTTGTCGCTTTCCTGAACACTTTGGTCTTTAGTCCACCACAATCTTTGCGGCATACGAGGACATCCAGTCGCCATGCTATCGCATACCTACAAAAATTCACGTCCTCCTCCTCCTCATCTGGGATTGTTGCACTTAGTGTGATGGGCAGTTTGATGGCCGACATTCGCGTCGTTAATTGCTGAAATTTCATCACGGGCGTTGGGTGTTGGTCATCACACCAAGTGCAACAATTCCTTATGACGGGTGGAGTCGTGAATAATTATAGATACGCGGTAGCATGGCGACTGCATCCTATAAATACTGTAGTCACTTGTGAATGAACCACCCGTACCTGCTATTATATCTGATGACGGGTTAGAGCGGGGATCCGTAACGTCAGGCGAATAATAGCTCTTGTCCAGCGATCGTGCGTCCTTCTTCAGAACTCGCTGGGTTAAATGAAAGTGGATAAAATCCTCTTTCCATCGGAGTGCCTGCTGGAATTTCACTTAATCGCGTCTGATCGCCCAAGTAAACGGATTACTGTGCGTCTAGGACGTTGCCCACGGTCACGCTTGAGTCCGTGGCGGTGGCGGGACCCTTGAAGAGGTTGATACTAGTCATCTTCACGGGTCGAGCCATTTTGATGTACTCGGAATCGTAGTCGCGTCTTCATGAGAACGTGACCAGAACCATTTTCGCTGCGGACGTCAGCGCCACAGATCTCGATGAGGTCTAGAGCTGAGTTAACCCAGTATGCTTAGACAAATATATGGGCGTAGAGCATTGGCAGTACTAAAGCCTTCCCCCTTACTGCGTGGGTTCGAATCCCACCGAGGCGCCGAGTTTTTCACAGTTGGGTCAATATGAATTATTCAAAATCTGCCAAAATATCAATGAAATTTATGGGCAAAAAATCTGTTCAGGTTGGCAAAGTGGAGAGATCCGGGTTGATAATTTGAAGGAGGAGAAGAAGAAGTAGAAGAAGAAGAAGAAGAAGAAGAAGAAGAAGAAGAAGAAGAAGAAGAAGAAGATGGGCTCGTCGGAACAGGTTTATTTAGGTGCTGACGTTTCGAAGAGCTTGGTCGGCTCTCCATTGTCAAAGCGTAAAATGCACTTAAGTGACCAGAAATCCCAAGTGGCATGTCACGTTGGTCAGCCTCATGCTGATCGATTTTTCTCTCCTCTTGCTGTTTCGACCTCTCGGGGGATGGTTGACGGGCGTTTCATCTGCGTGCTTTGTGAGTCACCACTCCGTCGAGGGCAGGTGATTGAACCTTTGTCGGGTGGTCGGTCTGGCGGCCCTTGTTCTTCCTCACCGAGTAAAATTGTCTTCCGGTGTGTCAATTATAAGTGGGGACATTATATTTGACTATCAGGTGACTGGATTACAGATTTGCAAAGATAAGAGAACCAGGATATTAATTTGAGAAAAACGAATGGCCCATCGGAATAAGCTATATTTCTCCTATGATGCCAGAAACATAACAAAACTGACAAGCGTTTCACCATTCGCGCAGTGTTTTTCCACTGCTCAGTAGTGAGGAACTTGTCTTGTAAAGGCATCACACTTAGCCATGGCGACTTTCAATTCTACGCAGCAACGTTGGCGCTCTTTGGCACACGCCTGACAACAGCCCACAGTTTGCTGCAAATAGTCTTTGTCGGCGTCTTAGTAGCATTTGTGATGAAATCATCGCTAGCACCTGTTTCCAGCCTATTAGTGAGACGTTAACCCAATCATCCAGGGTGATACCGACATCGCGTCGGTCACCGTCGTAAGGGAAACTGTAGGGCCACAAACGAGATTAACTCTCCAGCCTCTGGCGCCCACGCTGCGCCAGGAGTCATAGCCAATCACAGGCGCCCACAAACTCCACTATCACCCAATCAACTGGCCAGACTGACACTGACCGACTCTCACTCACGCCCACGTTACCCTGGTGCACGGACATGCACGGTCCTGCGACCGGCCGCGCGTCGGGGGCTCTGACAGCCAGCAGGCTTCTGTACAGAATATAATACTCCCACTGGTGTCTTTCCCCTTCTCCTCTAAAGCAGAACTGGCAGTGATTACTGTGGCGCTCTGAGTACACTCTCACTGCCTAGACGCTACAAAACCGTTGTAGTAAGGGTGGAAGTATTCTTCCACACCTGGTGTCGTAATTGCATGCACACAGTGATCTGATGAGTGCAACACGAAGAGACAAGCAACGGCCACATCGCGCTACGTCAGCGTTCGCATGTTCAGGCTCTACGCGGCCAGAACAAGAAGAGCTCACGCGCTCCATCCAGCCTGTGATGCGCAGACTCTTCCAAAAAACTGGACTTACATTGGCTGGCCGAGGTCCGGATGTTGCAGTTGCCGTGGAAACTGTGGCATAAGTCAACTTACTCTGATTGGAGGTACTGCATGTCGTGGAATCTGAGCCCTCTGGGTTCCATGATCCTTAATTCGACCTTTGAATGGACGTCCAGCCCGCGAAGTGGTGATAACAGGAAAAGGGGATTTTAATGGTGCGTCGGGCTCCCTATGTGACAGGATGATAACGGATCGACTTGGTGGGTCGCTTTAGAGTCCAGTGCATGGAGACTGGTGAACCAGTACCAGGAGCAGTATACCCTCCACTGCCCACAGTGCCCAGACACCTTCAGTCACTGCAGGGACCTACTCGGCCATTTGCGCCTCCATGAAAATCTACGGTAAAAAACTGCATATCCAACCCGATAACCACACATCTCCCCGCCAGCCCATACACCACACACCAACCCGCTTTATAGCACCTGGCATAAGGACAAAGTACGTACTGGTCACTTTAATGGTTAGCATGTTTCTGGTGAAACGAGTTTCTCACTATAATAGACATGACGCGTTTGAATCTACCACGACACGGTAAAAGTCGTGGTTTGGAAGAGTGCCGACTGACGGTATAACTCAAACATGTGCGCGTGTACTGTGCGTCTAACACAACATGTCAACCTTGTCAACGAACTTTTCGTGCGTAGATCGGCCTCGTCGGGCATGTCCGGACGCAGTGCAACAACAACTTGACAACTATCTGCTGCCACCGCAAATGCCCCCATCCCCAGAGCCAACCCCCATGACGATGACCACCACGGCCGGTGGTAACACTCGTGATGCCCCGACGCCGACTTCGCCGACCGTCATCATAACCTCCATCACCCTTGCCACAATCCCCGTGACGACGACGACGACGACTACCACCTCTGCACTTCCATCACCGATGAGAAAAACTCGACTCCTCGTTCGGCACCACCCCCCACCACCAGCAATGTGAACCCAATCCCAACCTGTCCTCGTTTTATCGCACCTTCACACCACACATCGGCCCGGTCGATCGCTTGCAAATTCATCGCATCAAAACCGGCGCACCAAAGCCGCATCCGCGTCCACTGTCCGTACCGTCCAGCACATTCAGTCACCGTGTGGGCCTATTCGACCACACGTGTATCCACGACAGCGGAAGTAAGGGCAATGACGATATTCTAAGTTCACTTTGTACATCTGACAACTCTCCCGTCTCCAGCACCACCAACCCCCTATCCACCAGCGCGGCCACCGCTAGGGACATCACCACTGCGACCTTCTCAGTGGCTCCAAATCTACCCCGCTCATATCATAACGGCACACGCACTTCACGCATCGGCCTGGTCGGTCGCCTGTGAACCCTTCGTACTGAAACTGGTGAGCCAATACTAGAAGCACCGACATACACCCGTTGCCATCGCCTCAACTGCTCGCACGGCCCACGCATATTCAAATATCGCGAGGATCGACTCGGTTGCGTGCGCCTCCATGCTAATCTACAGTAAACCACCACGGACCACAATACATCACGCATTCCCCATCACATACATCACATATGCATTCGTCCCATATCCTTCACCGCAGAGGCGGACAAGCACCTCCACCTAAGGAATGCCCTCTGTTGGGCTAACACACGTAAGATCTGAGCAGTCCATCCCATCTATGGGATTCCAGATGTAACATTACCCGACAAAGACAAGGGAGACTGGAATGGCCACTTCTGGCTTATTAGCCATCGTCAGCCAGTCATACCCGGTCTCGAGGTGTTGAACATCTAGGACTCGACCCCGCGATCATGCCTGTGTGGCCCATGCAGGCGGGGTGTTTTTAACTCTGTCTTCTCTTCCAATTGCAGCATAAGTTTGTTGACCGACTTGGACAGTGGGTTGATACCTGGACAGGAGAGAGAGGAAGTAAGGTCGACTCTCTCAGCACATACTCCGCACTATAAACCATCTGATGCGTATGAAATTATCCCGATGCGCTAAAAACCGTGACTCGGAAGGTTGTCAACTGATGATCCAGCTCAGGCTTTGCAATCAGCCCAGTACATGTTTACGCATGTAGTGATTGACTGGCCTACTGAGGATTAGGCACACCGGCTCCTTAACGTGGTCCCTATGGCACCCCCAAGCATCAAAATCTAGAAGTTCTCACTCTTTCGCGTAAAATCTCGGCGTGTTATGTGGGGAGCTGGTGGTGTGCGTAGCACGCGCAGGCGGGTTTTTTGGCTCTGTCAGACATTGCGTCCAATCCCTGCATCAGGTAACTGACCAGTTCGGACAGTGGAATAGTGTCCAAGAGAGGGGTAAGAGTGAGGTTAACTCCGCGGGTTGCGTTCCCATGACACTCAGCGTATATCCCTCACTATTAACAATTTGACGCACTTTTAAACCATCATGGCGAGCTAAAAGTCGTGCCTTGGGAGGCTTCCACCTGGAGGGACAACTTGGTCTTCCTCTCAGGACGGAGGGTCCGGCTGCAAAGACACATTTTAATATGGCCTCCGAGCTGCCTTCAATCCTTGTTGCGTGAAATCCCGGTCTGTGTGCGCGTACCAGGGGTGTGGTGGCACGCCTAGACGCGGGTTCAGACCGCGCCAGTCGCCTGCACCTGATTCTACCTTTGGTCTCCTCGACTCTACGTTGGCACAGAATGAGGAGGAGATAAGTGCGGTAGATGCAGCGCAATCCTACTATCACAATAAACTAATTCAGGTGAAAGTCGCACGCTGAACCACGTCGTTAGAGACAGTCGTGCTGAGAGTCGTCAACAGCTAGGGCGGCGGGCATATTCTGTTCGCTCTGTGTACTTGTCTCCAGGTAGACCGAACACAATCTTCCCAATTTGGCGACAATCGACCCCCCCCCATTACTCCGCTGTGTTTCTTCGGCGAAACTGCTATCTTGCATAAAAAACGGGTAATTTCTTTAGGAATTCTGCATTTATCGCGCGCCTGCTGTCCTTCTGAATGTCGCCGTGTTAGATTCCCCACTCTTAAGGCGACGCTAGCTGACACAGAGAAGAAGAGTTGGATTTCACTCTCAACGTTTCCTCTAACATTTCGTCATGAGTTCCATCATTAACTGTTGCATCGTGCGAGGGGAAACTGAGACAAACCCAAAATATACCATAACCTTGGGAGCCTAAAGCACCAACCATTCGCTCTGTTGAGGAAGCGATGGGCTAACAGTGGCCGCCGAAAACCCATAGAAGAAGTTGGGCCGACAGAATATACCCATTACTTTTGTGTACTCTGAAGAGATGCTACTGTGTGAAAATGAAGTTTATTCTCATGCTCTTTAGAAAGTTATCAGAGACATTTGTCTGAGGTTTGTCGATTTGACGGACTAGATACTCGTCCTCTTTCGACAGAAGGTGTTTGCATTACTCCAGATCATCCGTTATGTCCTTCGTTTGGCTTTCGCGATCTGGTATGTCCGAAATTCCACCAAAGTGACCCCGGATGACAGACCAGATGGCGGTATTTTTGACTGTATTAGGTTTCTTGAGCGTCTACTGTTGCCTCTATTGCCTCAGATTGTTCTAGCGCGGCTCCAATTTGGCAAAAACAACTAAATATGCACGTTAACACCGTTTAACCTGGCCTCATGAACATACAAGCGAGGGTCCTTGGCAAATAGCTGTGGATTAGGAGATTCGACGTGTGTCAGATGCATTAAACGTGTTTCGGACAGTTCTGATTGGTGTCCGTCAGTCGATGGACGCTTTATCTAGCCTTACATGTTCCTTCTCTACAACAGCCCCCATGATAGTGGACTGTGATTTTCCAACTTAACCAAGTAACGCTATAGTCAAGGGTGACAGTCGGGAAAAAGTTGACTGGTCATGTTTCTACCATGGTAAGTCAACCACTCTAGTTAGTCTTATGCTACCTGGGAGGCTTGCAGGTTAGTTTTCTCATCGACTAGGTTTGTGTTCTGATATCAAGTTTGATGCTGCAGTTGAGTTATAGTTCACAACTTTATATTTGTCTCTTAGAAAGTGAATGTAAGAACAGCTCATTCGAAAATCTGAAAAGAACTCCAGCGGCATCTTCAGGTATCTCAAAAGGCAGTCATGGGCTTATGCGACCTGTTGGGAGAAAAGAAATTGTTCTAACTCCCACACCAATCAGGGGGGCCAGCAAGAGTCCACAGTTAAAGAACTCCACAAGAGGTCAACAGTTCTGCCCTCTCTCGCAAAAGGCATTTACAGCTCACGTGAGTTCCTTCATTTCCATGATCTGTCTTAACACGTTTACGGGTTAGTAATAATCCCCGAAATTTTCATGTGTCCGGCCTTGTTTGTCCAGCCCCCAAAAAGGGCAATGTTGTAGCATTGAGTCCACAATGGATCCATGTAGGCGTGTAGCAGGCATTAGACAGCCGTTAAGTGAGACCTGTACATGTTTCGTGCATATTGTGACATCAGTTAGAGGTGGGCTTTACGTCGGATCGGTCACTGTGTCCACTTACATTGGACCAGGAATGGTCCAATGTGGTTTGGTAGCCCCACCTGAGGAAAACAGACCCCAGGGACCTGTAATACGTGACCGGTGGTAATAGAGGTTATTACAGGTGGAGCCGGGGAACGCACAGGCGACGAGGTCAAGTAGATTTATGCAAAATAAAAGCTATTAGGAGTGCCTGGTTGTACTTTCGATGGTTGAGAAAAAGTTGCTCTAACCACTAACCCTAACCCTAGCCGCTAACTACAACCCTTAATCCTAAACCCCAACCCCTAACCCTAACCCCCAACCATGACCCCTAACCATAACCCTTAACCCCAACCCCAACAGTACTGTGTCCATCAGGTGGGGCTACCAAACCACATCTTACCCCAGGATTTCCCCCGGCAGATGATGATAGAGCGGGGGGTGGATTTCACAAAATGCCTGGTTGTGCCATTAAACTAAATTATTCTACCTTGGTTAGGGACCATTTGCTAAAAATCGTGACGTAGGAGGCTGTCAACATAAGGAAAACCTGTTTCCCTTCGACCGGAAGATCCGGCTTCAATGACTCTCCCCTCCCTAATCAGTATGGCCATTATGGTATCTCTTTTCAGTGAGTGAACTTATAACTCTTTTACTAAAGTTTGGCTCATGTGTGTGTGTGGTGCGACCGGCACGTTTTTGGTACACCGCGAAATCAGCCAAATCAATCACTTCGTCCACTTTAATCTCCAGTCAGTTAGACCCATTCTTAACAATTGAATGTGATGAGTGTTTGAAGAGAAAGGTAGATACTATGTTTGCCTATTTACTCATAAATCACTTCCCGCGCAAGTTTTTACTGCACCTTGGAGACTGTGGTATTCAATGTATGCGTAGACAAGCTGCCGATGCTGCTGACGAAGTCAAGAGTGCCAAACGCCGAACGATCGTTGCCCGTGAAAAATTGCTCAAACAAAATCTTGCCCTCACAGAAAGCTTTGTTACGGTATACCAGGGCCTGCAAAGGTTTTAACTCAACACCTTGTTACTGAATGAAATACCGATTTATCCCCTGTTACTATCTACTCAGACAAGATTTTCTGATTTCATTTTTCGAGTTAGGCTTTTGCTTGAAGAAATGAAAAGCACTCACCGCACAGCCCAAATAACTTTGGCCTGCCTTCCTGGGCGAGACCGTCACTGAGGCTAAAAAAAGGAAGTGGAAGCGGAGTTGACGGGTCACATGAGCGGCAATCAATCGATGCGATGCGCGCGCGTTCCAGTGGGGCGAAGTGTGGTCTGACAGACCCGCTAACCGTGCTCTGTCCGTATGTCGCTCCACGGACAGGGATGCGCTGAAACCAGAGAATGCAGTCAACCCAAAATTTCCTACTCGCATGACGCGAAAGGTGGCCGGTAAACAACACCACTGGACTTACTGAAATATGCTAAAAGTCCTTTTCATAGTTGGCTTAGTCGCAGTCGTGAGATGCTCTCATTTCGATTCTTTCTCCTGGCAAGATTACCCTGAGACCTATGAGGGGTTGCCTGAAGAGTACTCTCGACTGCGATATTCAGGTGAGTGAACCTGCCTTTTTAATGGCTAGTTAATTTGCTAAATTACCTTCAAATGACACATAAACGGAGAGTGAAAACACCAGAAAGTACTTTGTCTAGACGCATATTCAGCAGTAAAGAAAGGTTAGAAAATTTTTCCACAGAAATAAACGTATACAAGCCTCAACAGTCACTGGAGTTCCCACACGAATCGCAAACATTGGTTGAGAATTAGAATTTTCGCGTTTCTTTGTCAGTGCTGTCACCAAAGAGGGGCAAAATGCTTAATCATTATTTAAGGATGCCCTTATGCGACGCGCAGAATACCTCAGAGAAGCTAATTCTTAGTAGTATATCAGTTTGCGCATTTTATTTTATATCACTTCGCTAATGAATTTACCGGGAGATGTGGCAAAAACGGGCTCATTTGCTTACAAACGAAAACTGCTATGTCGATAAAGAAACGGACTCAATAGTTATTATTTCACCAAATTTTGAAGGGAATATGCAGTTCAGTGCTATTGAACCCCAGGCGAGTATTAGGGTTGTCAAAAAGTGCGCCGTGCACGGCAACACTTTTCTGAGTAAATTTCCATAGAACAAATTAGTACACTTCCTCCCGTTTCTAATTTCAGTATGGGTGGAACCATACATTTGATCTAAATCGAAATTTTAGGGTTAAGTTGCATTAACGGCTCGTCCAGTAAGATAGTAAAGAACTAAGGACAATTTCTACAAAATACTATACGTTATCTCTGATGTTCCTGTGTTTCAGAAAAAACGTGAATCGACGAGATAAAATCTCACAGTCCATCCTTGGCGGGTGGGCCGTCTATTTTCACGTCGAGAATTTAAAAAAGAGCTCCTAAATATTCAAAAATATTCAAATTCGCCCTTTTCACAACAATTATCAAGTTTTATATTGTACATTCCCATTGTTTGAAAAGTACAAATAATTTATTATGCAGCATTGGAAAAAGTAATATTACCTTAACCAAGTCATGCAGCAAAGGCTAATCATGATTGGTCATCTCATAATGTTTGCCAAAATATCGCTTTAAGTAACTTTTTAACTACCTGATTCTATAATTCTGTTGCAAAGTCAATAAAAAAACGATGCCGGGGTATTTTGCCGTTTTTTTCTTCTAAAATGGATGAATGAGCTCCTCAGTCTACCGTCTCCAGTGCCTGCCTGGAGCCGCACTTGATTACAGGCCTAAGAATTGTATTTTCCCAGTGTGCCTAGTAACGTGTTTCATGCACTTGTTGTGAATTATCTTGCTAATATAGGTTAAAGGCCCGCTTTTATTTGTTATTCGATAAACAAGGTATTTTAGAATTAAAATAAACTAGGCAAACAGCCTCAGTACTGGAAACGATCAAGACGACCCCTGGAAGGCGGAAATCAGAGGTTGTGGTCCTAGCAGGTTATCGTGTTTTATTGACGCTACTACGACATCATTTGTAACATAAATTTTGCTTACTATTCTGTACAGTAAATGTGAAGGGTCAGCTCATGTTTCATTTAATACTAGCAAAAAATAATTAAAAATAAAATTAGGATAGATACTTTCTCCGCAGAGGTAACACTGCCATAGGGCACAAAGAAAAACCCCATCCCTCAGTAAATAGAAAAAACAGAGACACATTTCAGATGACAAATTATGGGGAACAAATAAATTAAACATGATAAGCCCGTTAGAGAACCTGCATAAAAAGTAACGTCTTGCGCCCAACTTATATGCGCCAGTCAGATTCAAATTTTTTGGCCCCGTTTTAGTCGAAAGTGGGAGGTTCGTTGCATTTAGATATTTAATGTGATTAGTTTAGACCTTGACTGACTTTTTAGTTCAACGAGACGAATAATGCTTGTCAGACGCTGTCAATTCTAAAGTATGGGTACGTAGTTGATGTATATTTAATGAAATCAAAGCATAAATTATTCATGCTAAATAAATCCAGCTGCAAACGGCATGATAAATATTAAATAAATTTTTGAGCAAATGTAAAATTCGAAAGCAGGGAAAAACCGATGTAGGTCAGACATGGACGGCTGAGTCGACCTATGCAATAATAAGATCAGCCCGACTTTCAGAGGGTGTGGCGAAAGCATTCCTTATGATCGGTTTTAAGGTGATAGTAGAAGAATGAATATTGTTATGTATGTTTTCCATGAAATATAATTGAATTTTTACGGGCATCGGAAATCAATGAGAACATTGCATGCTACTTAAGTAGTCATTTTTGACAGAGTATAGTTCTTGCATACAGTCGAAAATAAGTCCATTCGAAAGCCGACACCCTACGGTAACAGGATCATTATAGAATTATGCTGCATGATGATAAGTTTTACAACCGTACTTAGTTAATCTTTTCGAAACGTGAACGCATTTCGAAATTACGACTGACATTTCACGAGTTAGCCCACCTACTGTATAAAGGATCTGTAATATGTCCCACCATGCTTAATGCGTATATAAACAGTAAATATATTTAGCACACATGGCCTTAAAACAAGCTTCAATTTTTTTTACTGTGGACAAAGGTAGGCTTAAGTAAGAAGTGATAGTTGTTCTCAAAAAATGACGCCTGTAGTTTGAGTCGCCTGTTATAGTTAGGAGAAAGTTTTGAGTCACACAAGAGTGGCTGATTGACAAGGAATGCCCGCTTATACAGAAATGATTTCAAACACCCGACCTAATGGTAGAGGAAAATGTGGTAGCCTTTAACTAAGACGTTAAGGCCTTAATATGGCCGTAGTATTTTAGGTAGAACTGTTAGTACAAATGCTATTTTAAGGGTGTACATGTTAGAGATATTCAATGACCCTGTTTATACCAATGCTCTGTACTCTTAAGTACACGTAGGTCGAAGGCACTTTTCCCCTACATCAGCATTACCCTTTGCAAATGTTCAATTTAAGAACATCAGGAACGGCATTAATTGCAAATTGAATCGAAAAGGTGAGTTCTAGAAAGAAGATAGGGAGAAGAAGTTGCGACCGCTGGAACAAGTGAAAATGTGGAACGTCCGGTGAACAGAATTCTTGTTAGAGCGATCGCTTCTCCCCCTCAGTGCATTTCAGTTATCTGCAATCTGACACAAACTCTATTTTAAAATTTAACGGCGGAATTGACTAATATGGCCGCCCTAAACAGGGAATGGGATTGGATACGCCTGCCCAAGTAATAAAGGTGGACTTTCGCATAATTCCGAAAAGGAGAGAATATTCCTGTGTCTTAACCCCAACAATAAACCTAATATAAAATTAAAAAGTTGTCCTAATCTTGACCCTGACCCTACCCTAAATTTTAAAGTTACAGTCAACCCTAAACTTGATTCTGACTTGCCTTACCGTCCACTTTAAATCCACCCTTAAACCTATTCCTTAAGTTAGTCTTAACCCTGACCTCAAACCTAACCTTAATTTTACTGGAAACTGGCTCACAGCCACACGTATTGCAGGCGGTTCTTTTACCCATGTCATGTTTAGGGGGCCATATAAGTCAGACTTACCAATTTGACAGACAATTTGGCCCTAAAACTGAGGCATTCAGGCTCATCATCCGAGTTAACAAGGAATTTCTGATGGTCATCTTGTGACCGGTTAATTTTGAGAAAGGAAGTCGTTGTCGTGGGTCTGTTAGGGGGAGTCTTATTGGAGGTCTACAAACGAAGTTTCTATTCTCCGGCAGATAGTCAGGTGGTCGTTTTCACAGCAATATTCCCTTACAATCGACGCGCTGCATGTGCTACCCCTCAGAAAATCTGTTAACGGTAAGACTAGAAACAAGAATGCTAAACTGACCAAAGTCAATGATTTCATTCATGAGCTTTGCCTTTACGACTGGGCGCTCATAAAGGGAAATTTAAGGACGTCTGATTAAAATTAATTGTCGATAGAAATATTTGCAGAAAAAACACAGAAAGAGAAGGCTTTTCCATAAGCTTTACTGTTTCGTATTTTTTGATTATCTGGACACTGCAATGTTCATTGACTGAGCATTGACGTCTCTGCAGCCTCCTTCCAAATCACCCTAATGCCTATATCAGATGCTACTTGATCCACAATATTAACTTATGGCCTCTTGAAACTGACATTTATATCAGCAACAGGTTAGAAATTTTCCAAGTCGGTTCACTTTGAAGAAAGGCCGAATAGGTTGTTAGTTTGTACTTTTACACAATCTTTACTGCCTCTGGCAAGGAGCGTAGTCCTAACATGATTGTTGGGAGTGGGTAATTATTCTCAAGGGCAAAAATGCCCTCATTAATCTTCGAACTCCCTACATGACCTTAGCAGGCTCCAACGGAAGTAGCCGTCCCCTTCGCTGGTGAATGAAGATCGCTCTTCTGTGTCATATTCCGTCGTACTTCGAGCACTGAGACAAAAGTTTGTGCGAACAAGAAATCACTCAGGGTATTTTGGATCAGGGCTTTTACGGAAGCAAGTGAAGTTGACGCAGTGAAGAAAGGAGTCTAGGAAAATAAAAAGTGGCTGCTGTTTTTTTCTCCTGTAAATGTTTACGGGGGAGAAAAATCACAACCATCAGGGACGCCGAGCGTACGCTTTTGAAGCATGTACGCCTTTGAATGTACTTCTTTTTGGTCCCCTGTTACCACCGGACTCGCTAAAAAGCGGTTACTTGAGCAGCATGGATTTTTTTGTTGATTTCTGATGCTCTCATAAATTAAATTTTTTATTGAAAACATGTTCAAAAAATATCATTTCTTGCATTCCTTTGGCAGTATGTAAGGTCTTCTATCGAATTCATACTCAAAGAAGGGGTAAACTTTGATTTTTAAAAAGGCTGTATTTATGAGACATTTTGGACCGTGGAACATTCACTCAACTAGCATCCTGTCTGTTCGTTCATTTGGGTTGCGCATGAATTATACGACATACCTCACACTCATTGAAGGATGTTGTGAGCCTTATAAGGTATCTTCTTAACAGCATAAAGGAGTGTAGTATTTTCCCTAGATGGAAAGTATAAAGTTTGGGGACTTCAAATCCAAAACGCAGGTGTAACATCAAGTCGGGCTCAAAATTATCCCGAAGTCGGAAGATTTCCAGACCTAAATTTAACCTTTGTCCGAGTAAAAAGTTTGAAAAAGACGCGATTTACTACCAGATTGGAAAAGGAAGGGATATTTTTGAGTGTCTTTTCCATAAATATATCTTAATGCATAAGGGCATCGAAAATCAGCAGAAAAATCGCATTATTTAATGTCAATATTTAATGACTGCCGATTTTGCAATCGTCCGAACAGAGTTGCATTTAAAAGTCTGCCTCCTAGCGTGATCGACATATCTAGGGATTATCCTGCTCAATAATCATTCCTACAACACTGCTTAAGTAGTCCTCCCTAATCAGAAACGCAGTTCAGAATTTCGGTTAGCATTTCATGAGAACAGTCACTGACTGTAGGACTCTGCTTAACTTTCTTTCCGATCATAAGTGGTGATGAAATCATCTAAATAAATTATATCGATATCAAAAGCAAACCAGCTGTTCGAGAATAAGTTCTTAGTTGTCATATATTTTATCATTCGGAAGAGTCAAAGAGTTCCTTTTCTATTAGAATAAACCGACGACATTTTGGATTATTTTGAAGTCCGAATATTTTACGGGAGGTTTGAACACGCTTATTTACAGTCCAAATGCGCACAGAAATTAATGTATATTAAGAAAACCTAGGCAGTTATTGTGTTTGTTTAAGAAACTAGGATTGGCTATGCAGGGTTACTCTCCCTTGCCCAATGAGTGAGCAAACATCACCGGCTACTCTAATTATGACATTCCCAGTTTGCATTTGGGAGGATTTTAACATTTCTCGCTTACTATAAAAAGCTGTTTATCCAAATGGACAATTTGAACAGCCCTCCTAGACACACTGACACACACCAATAGGTTTACAAATCTCTTGTTAAAGAAAAAGGGAACTGCAAAACGACTGGGAAAAAACGCATGCGCGGTTGTTTGGGGTTGAATGTTTCGTCTTTTTCATCCTCAGAAAGCAGCGGTACATTGTTCAAATCGAGCAGTTAACTCTTATACGTAGATGGCATTGTGCACAACACACAGCTGGAAACATATGCATGGTTACTTTTATATTTACAGTGCGTGACCTATCTCATGAAATGTTGGCTGAAATTCTGAAATGCGTTTTTGATTAGGAAGGATTACTTGGTCGCGGTTGTGATACTGATTATCATAAGGTATACTCTTATAACATTTTGGACTCGGCAGGATGTCGGCTTTTAAATGCATTTCTTTTCAATCTCCTGTAGAAAGCGTGCTCGGTAAAAAATGACTACTTATGTAGCATGCATTTTTTCCATTGATTTTTGATTGTCTTGGAAATTCAAATATATTTTATAGAAACCACAAACAAAAATATGCTTTCTTTTAGTCAATCAGTAGAGAATCACGTCTTCTTTATATTTTATACTAAAGGAAGGAGTATAATTAGGTTTTAAAAAAGTTTCTAATTAGGAGACTTTTTAAGGCCGCAATATGTCCATTCACATAGCATCGTACCTGGGCGTTTACCACTGCTCCTCATAAAATGTACAACATGGTCCGCATCCACTGCAAAATTTTATGGACTCTGTATGATATCTCTTTAATAACATAGAAAAATATGGGATTTTTTTTACGCGGAACGCATGCACCTTGCAGAGTGTAATCACTAAGCGCTAATGCAACGAATGATCAGGCTCCAAATTTTTCGGCAATTAGAAAACTTTTTTAAAACCTAATTATACTTCTTCCTTAAGTATAAGATACAAAATAGACGCGATTCTCTACTGATTGACTAAAAGAAAGCATATTTTTGTTTGTGGTTTCTATAAAATATATTTGAATTTCCAAGACCATCAACAATCAATGGAAAAAAGGCATGTTACTTAAGTAGTCATTTTTTACCGAGCACGCTTTCTACAGGAGATTGAAAAGAAATGCATTTAAAAGCCGACATCCTGCCGAGTCCAAAATGTTATAAGAGTATACCTTATGATAATCAGTATCACAACCGCGACCAAGTAATCCTTCCTAATCGAAAACGCATTTCAGAATTTCAGCCAACATTTCATGAGAAAGGTCACGCACTGTATTTACCAAAGGTGCTCTGCACACCTTTTAATATCTTCTTCAGTGTCTATTTCAGTAATTTGTGATAATAAAGAGTTGAAGCAATACATGTTTCCTTTAAATTATGCCTATTACAGGCGTTTTCTCCGCAACTACCTCATAGGAGAAATCTCATCAAACTATCAGAGTAAAGATACTTAACTTCAAGCTGGCGTCTTCGAAAAACCACCAGAAGACACTTCTTGGATCCCTTGAATCCCCATAAGTTTTGCCTATGGCTTCAGTTTGTCAAGAATTTTCCAAGGTTTTTATAAAGTATTCTGCGACATGACAATTATACACTACGAAGTCAGGGAGCGTTAGTAACTTATGGGGAAATCTGAACGTATAAATGATTCTTCTAAACTGTTCTAGACGAACGCGTTTTAGAAATAAGACATGTATTCAGTTGTTTTTCGATTTTGAAAACTGTGGGGCACCTGATTTAAACAAGGCCTAGCAGTATTTAAAAGCCCTCTGAAATCGCGTATCATACTGTGGAAATCGATTGTAGTCATTTCTACACCGGCCGTATTTTGAAGAGTAATGGTTTGGATGGCCAACAAGAAGAACATAGGAGGAATTCTGTGTTATAGAAGACAATGTTGTTGGTGTATGCTCCAGCAGCGTACAAAAAATTGAATTCATTTTCAATTTTAGAGCTGGATGACGGGGATCCGGTAGTATTGCGGAACAATTATGAAAGCGATGCGCCGGCGAAGTCTGAACAGTCCAGCATCATGGATACTTACGAGACCTTCAAACGACAGGCAGAGCGCGGTAATTTTCACAATTTCCGGCAATTTAAAACACGAAAAAAGCATTAACCAGGGCCAGCAGACAGTTTGAAAACAGCGAAAGGGACAATTAAATGCTCGCAGTGTGCAACCACCTTAGGAAGGCACCAGTTGAAATACAGAAATGTGATAGTAGACACAACTGGAGCTGTAATGCCGATTAAAAGTGGAACGTAATCTCAAGTTTATTTTTATCGACTTGTGTTTAAGCGTCCTCTTAACTATCTGAGAAGTAAAGACTGACAAAAATTCACTACCCAAATGATGAATACTTGCTCTTCAATTGTGGCTATGTGTACAAATTTAATTATGTTGCCTATAAAGATGTGCAAATAACTAATTGAGTTCCTGTTTGTTAAGAAGCAGGTGTCTTGTTGGAGATTTATGTTTAATGGAATGATGTTTTTGGCTTGTGACAAATTTTATTATTCTCTGTATGGTTTTGGAAGTAAGTCATGTATTCAGTTTTTCTTCGATTTTAAAACTACGTCACACCTGGTTTATATAAGACAAATCCTATATAATCCCCCACATTGAGGCGAAGAAATCTTTTAACGTTTGTGGATAGCGAATGCAGGTTGAGATCCATTTTCGTGCACTTTCCTGAACGGCAATCACGAACCTTTGGATTTTGTGCTAAAATGCCTTCCAAATATATCAAATATTCCTCCTATCTGCAAACTTCTGAAGCCATTTTCACAAGGACAAAGTTTGGATGTGAAATATTTCTACATGAAGACTCTGAACAATTATTTGATTCTTGTTTGGTTAAACACTAATACGTATGTCCCAAATCAAAGGCGACACTTAAAAAGGCTTAAATAGGATTTTCTGACCACGATTTACACAGGAGTTGAGGAAAGTTAAAATAGCTATATAGTCTTAAAAGTGCCCCAAATTAATGTTTTTGGATCTGGGAAGATGCCTGCAAATTCAAAGTTATATTGTGCAGTGCTCAATATTTATCGGATATTATGTTGAGTACACCTTTTTGACATATTTCTTTACAAACTGGAGAGGAAAAATGAAAGAATAAGAGCATATTATCGAGTTTTGTGCATTAAAATGTATATTTTAGCCTATTCACGCATAGTTCTTGAGTTGTTTAGAAATAGTGATGGTTCCTGATTAAGCTTATGTAAGCCAACCACTGTCGTTTGCGCTAATTTGCAATTTTTCGATAAAGCAAATATCTAAAATTTTGTTAAAAATCATTAAGCTAAATGTCCTTGTCTCGACTAAATTCGAAAGTATTGTATGTCCATTTAATTACAGTAAGTGGGCTAAGTCATGAAATGTCTACCGAAATTCAGAGATGAGTCTTCGTTTTGAAAAGATTAATTAAGTAGGGTTGTAAAACTCATCATCATGCAGCGTAATTCCATGCTAAGTCAGTTACCCCAAGATGCCGGTTTTCTAACGAACGTCTTCCCGGCTGCATGCAACGACCATGTTCTGAAAAAATGACTACTTATGTAGCAGGCATTTTTCTCATTGACTTTCGATGCCCTTAAAAATTCAATTATATTCCTTGGCAAACATGCAAAAAATATTCATTATTTTGCTTATTCGGTAGATAATTACGTCTTCTTCCGATTTTATACTCGAGGGAAGGGTATAATTCCGTTTTCAAAAACTTTTCCATTTGCGGAGTAATTGTGAACACGACCTGCCGTTACACTTGCATTTAGGGTTTCCAAACTACAGGCCTTATATTTTCCGCGTACGGAAAGCCATACATTTCTCTACGGTACTAAGGGAAGACAATATTAGTTTCATAAAATTAAGCAGTGGATTTGAGCCATATCGGTAACTTTACAAGTCACGGTGGTAAATTCCGAGACATGACGTTTTATGAACGGGCATTTCACGACATTAAAAAATCTCATAACTAGAACTTTTAAAACCGAATTATACTCTCTTTCGAGTATAGAATTGGAAGAAGACGTACATTTCTACCGACAGAGTAAGAGAATGAATATTTTTGTGCATGCTTTCTATAAAATATAATAGAATTTTTAAGGGCATCGAAAATCAATGCGATTTAAGTAGTCACTTTTTACAGGATATAGTTATTGCATGCAACCGGAAAGACGTTCTTTAGAAAGCCGGCATCTTCAGGTAACTGAATTATTATGGAATTATGCTGCACGACAATTAGTTTTACAACCTTACTTAATGAATATTTCCGAAACCAAGACGTATTTCAAAATTTCGGTAGACATTTCATGAGTTAGCCCACATACTGTACTTTTTGCGAGAGCCACGTTAGAGATGTTTGTCGCGCGGAAAAAAAAGAGGTTAATGAGTTATGCGGATGTTCCTTAAAATCGATTCCTCCAGAGTGCGACGGTTGCAATATCAGATGCTGTCCCCTAAAATATGAACCGTGCGAATCGAGCTTGCCCTCCGGGCTGTCCGAAGATAACAAATGACCTTACACTGACGCCGATGCATGCAATAAACAAAGGAAGTACTAATCATGCTTCAGTAAATAGTTATTTATAACAGACTGACAATATCGTGCAATATTTTGTGAAAGTACCTTCAGCATCTTCACAAATCGCTGTTTGTTTCCGACCTTTGCCCAATTGCATATTTATGTTGATATGCATTTATCATTTGCATCGTGCTAAGCTGCCAAACCCATGTCATTTACGGGTAAGTTATCATATAAAAATTGCTTTTTTCAAAGTAAACATGGTGATTTATTACAGAGCGAGATACTTAAATCAGTAGGCCTCCGTTGTTGCACCACGAAAGATCAAGGATAATGAGCGAAGAATAAGATATATGCCGACTCTCAAGCTGAACTTATGTTTCAGATTAATTTGTTAACTGAATTTTGTGGTTTACAGCTTTACTTGACGGACCGTTTCCATATAAAGGAAAATAATGTAACATGGCAACCATAAGAACCTTGTTTTGCGCAAATTTGCCAGTAAATGGCATAAATTGGCATACTGTCCGATGTATAATATAAAAGTCTCATTCAGATATTAACATACCAGGGGCAGTTGGCTGTTTTACAGTCCTTGCCGACAGTTTGTGCGCCATAGGCCCGTTATATACCCTCTGAAGTGGACTATATAAAATTAACGGGACTGAGCAAAGTATCAACCACAGCAAGTGAGGGTCACGCGCCTACTGGACCAGTGTATGTTTATAATGTAATGCGAAGAAAAATTAGTCCTTTGGGAAACTGAACAAACTTTATTTCGTAAATTTTCGACGCTGGTTCCCCAGGTCTTTGTTATACGTTAGGAAACACCATATATAAGTGCCACACAAACCGACGACTATGCGACACAATCAGTTTGTACACCCCGAGAATAGGGTTGGCTATTTGGATAAGAAAAAAACGTCTATAAGATTCCTTGCGACACCTGCAGTGCGGCATACTATGGTCAAACTGGGAGATCCTGTTCTACACGCCAAAATGAACATCAGCTGGCAGAAAAGAGGCAGGACTGCCTATCCTAAGTTGCCATGCACGCTCTAGAATCTAGGCACAAATTTGCTTTGGATAAAACGCGCATTGTCATTTCCTGCCCATATAAGAAAGGCCGAGAATTTCTAGAGGTCACTCACTCTGATGAGTCATGCGTCAATGAGGGCACCTACATATCTGGACGTCATGTACATAAATCTAAAAGAAAATTGGAAAAGGTTATAGCCACTTAGAACGTGATGTCAGCCCACAGCATCGACCCATACCCAGCATTGACGAAGTAATATCGATTTTTCGGGCATGTTTACATTTTAACAGTTTTTCACGTTTTCCGCACGTCTGACGACAGCCTGGGGAACCAGCGTCGAAAATTTATGAAATAAAGTTTGTTCAATTTGTCAAAAAACTCATTTTTCCTTGAGATTTTCCCATATCAAACTGTGGGATCCGCTCTCCCTATTGCGTCTTGGACCTCAATTTACGGCCCACGCTGGCAGTTGTGGAGCGACCTTTATGGATGTAGGAAGAAGTTAGGGGGGATTGGGTTAGTCATTTTTGACTTATTAGCCTTCGTCAGGCACACTTAACCCTAGGCTTGCATAGCTTGGAATTCGACGAGATGGAATGCAATAATAGTGGTCCCACTCTTGAATGACTTCGAAGAAAAGCAACAATCGCAGTTTTTATGCGGACCGCCACTTCAATTTTCCCCGATTAATGCCAAAGTCAGCTGTGTCATCCGGGAAACTTTAATATGCAAGAATCTGACTAGTCAGAATTTGCCTGCGTCAAATTATCTTGTAATCACAGCTCTTAATCTTGTTCCATGAATTCATTTCTGTGAGAGGTAAGAACTAAAATATTACAAAGTTTTGACTACTAGATACCTCATACAAACACTAGTCGAATGAAGTTTAGCAAATTAGTCTTTTAGATTCTACTTATCTCAACTTGCAAAGATGAGATATGCATATTCCTACTTTAGTTCAGGCCGCGACCGCATCTCTCAGCAAATGCGCACTAGGCATGCGTAAAATACCTTTATGATTAAACCATTTGGCCAATCAAAATCACGTTTAATTACGCATGAGCGTTAATTCGTTCACAAAACTGCTTTTCCCTGCTTCTGGAGGCAGGACTTCAAGTTGTTTTTTTACGTTTGTGTCCCCAATATCGGCCATCATCTCACGGCGCATAACAGTACACCCACAATCTTCGGCTTGACTTCGCCATGAGAGCAGCACTGCTGAGCCACAAGATCCCAGCAACGTCTAGCAATTGCGTCACAAATGGTCTGATCAGTGATTGGCTACACGCCTAAGCTATCGATCGGCGCAGCCAGCAAATCCAGCGCGTCAAACGATAGCGCCTGTCCACTGAATGCTCAGAAGCGAACTTGCGGATATGACGACAGACACAGGGCACAGTCTGTAATTCCTACAATAAGACACCTGCGAAGGCCGGTTATAGTAAAAAGGCTGTTTATTCAGTCCAAACATGTTTGGTCGTGGATCCTCGCCCGGTGCCTCGTTCCCCCAGATTTTACAGTCTCTCCCATTAAACACGCGAACTAACGCATACTGCTTTCGTCCCTGAGACGGTGGTTACCATTTTAGCTGTCTTGATGCCAAATTGGTATATTTATAGCGGCCGCACAAAGCAGAGCTGCTGAAAATTGCCACAAAAGGCATTCCAGAAATTCAAGTAACGAGTCTGCGTCCTATTTTGATTATTGGAGAACATTTTGGAAACTCGATAGTTTTGTCAAACTGATCAATTCAACATAACTGGTCTGTTCGAAATGGCCAACTTGAAAGTAGCTTAAATGCAATTCCGAATGGCTTAACCCTAAGCATATTTAAATTGTCGCATTGCGTATGTAGATGTTATATACGCCCTTCCAAAAATGAATTCTTTTGAATATTAAAAGCAAGAACAACAAAAACTAACCATAACGCAATTTTGTTTTTTTCCCAGTTTCTGTGCCTGGTGATGAATACAAGAGATTGACGGGATATGCAGCTACAGGGTTAGGTCATACGCATGGTCCGAGTTGGCAAACAGCAAGTAAGCAATGGTCTTTTGGTAAAACTGTGTTGTATCAGTTTGTAATCTTTGTGAACAGAAACCCGATCCCCGGAAAAATGATAAGGGTGCTAACACATCTGACAGCCGAAGCAAAAGCTGGGCATTTTTTGCAGTTTTTTCCGGTTTGTTTTCACAAAAGTAGATTAACTTCCGTCTAATCACGAAAGCGCTGTAGTGTCAACTATAAAAAGGTGAGGACACAGAATAACACGATGACTTGGTTTTTTCCCTGAGTGGGATCGCAAACTGGGTTCTTGCCTGACTTTCTTTTGAATTATGAAAAACCCGGAGTCACAAACAAAATACAAAATCCTGTACTGAGACAGAAAGCCCCATTGGACGGGGATGACTGCGATGCTCAGACAAAGAGGAATGAGGACGTAGCAACAACCAAGCTGCGTCTGATCCTTCTTGTGAGGATACTGTAATGCGCGGAAAAATTGCCTGCACAGAGTAGGCATGTATCAGGAGGCCATGGTATACTTCCTGGAAAGTTGTTTCATTTGTTAATCGTATAAACTTTTCATTCCTCGAGGGTATGTTGTGAATGAATTGCACACGGTGCTATAGAAGTCTTTTAACTGAAGTTGTCGACAACCTAAGGTCGACTTTTTTCATTAATTAGAACACGGGTGTGTGTGTTTCCACCAATCTGACGCATTGGGGAAACTGAACTATCTTTTAGACCGGTTTTTTATATCTAAAAGAAGTCCTTTTCAGGTCCCTATTTCATGGTTCAACGCATTCAAATGCTCCCGATTCTGTGTGACATTGATTTGTTATTGTGGTCGATAACATGCATTTGCTTAAGATCCTGGAGAATTTTTGAGCGAATTCCAAAAATCATTAGCAATTTGTTGACGAAAGTCCATGACTCGTCCAAAGTTACGATAGGCGGTGATTTGTTAGTACGTGTCGCCTCTCTAAAAATTGAATATTTAAAGTCTCTACAAATGCAACCACTTAAAACTGAATTTACTCTATTCGACAAACGGCAAGATTACAGGCAGCGGCGATTGACCAAGACGAGTGGGAAGATATTTAAAACCCAACCGTTCAGTCACACAATGGACTGGAGAAGTCCGAAATAATTTCCCGAAAAGCGCGTTTCTGTGCTTCCAGAATCTGATACTAAGTGTTTTCTGAATAAATGCTGCAGAAATTAGTCCATCCTTCATCAATGAAACATGAGACAAAGGTAGGAAATCTCACAAAAGCATCCACAAACAGTAACTGTGCTAACTCATGAAATGTTGACCAAATTCTGAAATGCGTTTTCGACTCAAAAAGATTACTTGAATTGGGTTGTAGTAGTAATCCCCGTGCAGCATAATTCCGTGATAATTCGGTTACTTCATGAGGCTGGCTTTTGAGCGACCTTCTTTTCGGCCGCCTGCAAAAATTGTGCTCGACAAAAATTGGCTACTTAGACAGTGCGGATTTTTTCGCCTACATTTTCAATGCCCTTATAAATCCAAAATATATTTCATAGACAAAATGCATTAAAATGCTTATCCTTTTACTCACTTGGTAGAAGATTACGTCTACTTCAAGGTTAATACTTGAAAGGAGGGAATTATTTGGTTTTAAAAACTTTTATAATTACTGAGTAATTTTGAAACCGGCATGCCGTTACACTTGCATTCAGGGTTTCCAGACTACAAGCTTTATATTTTCCGTGTACGGAAAATCATACACTTTCCAACCGCATTAAGAGGAGGCGGCAACAGGATTTATAAAATTTATCAATGGATTTGGGCATATTGTAAACTTTAGAAGCAACACTAGTAAATGCAGGGACACGATGTTTTGTGAACAGGTATTTCACAGTCTTAAAAACCTCACAATGGGAAACTTTTTAAAACCAAGTTATACCCTTTTTTCAAGTATGCGATTTGAAAAAGACGTAACTGTCTGCCAAGTGAGTAAAAGGATAAATATTTTCATGCATGTTTTCTGTGAAATATATGTGAATCAAGGCGAAAAAATCAGCACTTTATAAGAAGAAGAAGAAGAAGAAGCGACCGCTGGAACAAGGAGTTTATTCGCCTGACGTTTCGGATTCTCACTTAAACCCATTCCCATACACAATGGCAAAAAGAGTGACTCGTGCACAGGAAGTTGCATTATTTATAGGATGAAGTCGCTATGTCACCGCATACCTATAGTAATTAGCCGCGCTCCCCTTCATCAAGAATTGTTGCCCACTGGTGCGCTAATTGCTTGATGGCCGGCATGCGAGTTGTTCATTGCTGAAATCTCGTCACCCGTGTTGGATGCTGGCGTGATGATTGCTCAGCCATCTGGCTCATCGGCTTGCGCGCTCCCCGAGTGGCCAATTATATTGGCCAGATTATGCCTCAGCACGGAATATGGAGTTGGGATGTCGTTGCACTTGTTAACAGACTGAGGTCCCGTGAACCATGACTCAGACAACTCACGGTTCACGCGATTATCCCCCCTCGCGATAATTTCGGCCTCATCGAACTTGAATGTGTGGCCGGGTCTCGTCGAATGGGCCGCGACCTGAGACTTGGTGTCATTTCTCCGCACCGCTGCCGCGTGCTCGGCAATCCGCGTCCGGAACAGCCTTCCAGTTTCTCCGACGTGGTTGTTTTGTCCGCAACTGCACAAGATCCGGTAACCCGTTTGACATGGGATTATGCTGCATGGCGATTAGTATTACAACCCTACTTTAGGCAATCTTTTTGGGTCGGAAACGCATTTCAGATTTTCGGCTAACATTTTAGGAGTTAGCGCATCTACTGTGTGTTCGTTCCTCGAGCAATCTCTCACATGACGCGCACCACTTAAAGGTCCATCGGCGCTCATGAAAGACTTGAACCGCAAATAAGACAAGACTGTACGTTTCAGTGCAAAGAAACTTGTAGCTATTAAGGGTGTCTTTGAGGAGAATATGGTAAGGTCTCATTCGTGAACTTAAGACAACCGGCATCCTTCTGTTGTTCTTCGGTTTCTAATAAAAGCGGTTTCAAGAAGTGGGCATGTTGCAGTGGTCGAATTCCAACGGTTGAATGACAACCCCGTTTGTCGACCTCATGCAGTGCCTAGGGAAATGGGGGGAGGGGTCAAACAAGGTGGACTAGCTATGTGCCATTCCCTTGCACCCCTTTAGCGAAGAGAAAAAAGGGCATGATAAACAGGTCTAGTGAAATATTTTTTTGAATTTTATCTAGGCTACACAAAAAGGGACCAAGAGGGCGCTAATTGAACTGTTGTCAAAACATTTATATTATCGCCTTTTGGTTTAAAAGCAAACATGTTTTAAGTGAAGGGTTTTTTTGTTTTGCGCATCTCTATGAGACTTTCCGTTCCTGGAAAAAATATTTTCATAATTTTTAAAAAGGCAGCATAGAAAGTGCGCAACTGACTTTTATTGTATTTTTTACAAATGCAACTAGTCCAAATCAAGAAACGTACGATTGTATAAGCTTTGGTTCAGCCCATAATACTTGGTTTGCATCTAACTCCCAGATTCCGAACACCGTGTGTGCTATCGTTAATGATGCTGTGCACTTAACTTCTAGTCCCAAGTCTCCTCTGTGTACAATTTCAATATAAAGAGACAAATGTGTGTTTAAAACTGCTCTTTCATGCGTTTTAGCCGTAATGTCCATCCTCTGTGTTGGGGCGGCTGTCATCGGTGTCATCTTGGGCGTGATGTATTGGCCGAAGTAAGTTTTCGACTGGCATGAGTCTGCCTGCCTTTTCGTGGGCGTATGGAGCATGTTAAGCACAACATGTACCCAAATTTCGACCAAACTACGATCAAAAGGGACTACAACAATGAACCATAAAAACAATGTCTAGTCAAAAAAGGGGAAATCGGGATTTTTTATTTACCTGTAGCAATGGCTTGATGGGTACTTTCTTATAAAGGATCAATTTAAATGGCAGGAACAGGAGTAACAAATAATGAAAATACACATGTAAAGCATGGCAATAGAATTCTCTCCCCCGGTAATACAGGTGGCCTTGCGCAGAATTCCAGGGCGGGTACCTAGGTAACAATCGGGAGAGGACACCCAAATATCCGTTGCCTAGAAATACTACCTGCTATACCTATTTGAGTAGGTTATGGCCCTGCATATTTGTTGTTTCATCCGGCCTCGATTTTATCTGATCTGCAGTGCACGTGTTGCCTCACTTAGATTACCATAGTCTCCAACAGTTGAGGTGCGACCGCTGCAGACCGAGCCATGATTAATCAACTTTGACCTAGGCTTACACGGCTGAAGAGTGACAGCAGTAGTGGGTCTGCGGCTAAATTTACCCTTGCATACCTTAAGAGAGTTGAGAAACGATCGCTGTAGACCAACCATTGGTTTGCCATCCTTCACATATGCTTGCTTAGGTCACGAGCGACGACATTAGTCCGTTTGCGGCCTACTTTAGAACAGCATGGCTTAGGAAAGTTGGGTAATGATCGCTTTAGACCAATCCTATGTTTACCACCCTTGACATTAGCTTCCACAGCTTGAAGAGCGAGCGCAGTAGTCGATATGCGGCTTAATCTGTGGTAGCATACGTTCAAGCGCTCAACGATACGATCGCCGTGGACCGGCCCTTTGGCTTATCCGTTATGGCCATGTCTTCCTTAGGTGAGGAATGACCGTAATTGTAGGTATGGCACCATACACTTTGTACAGTTGCGAAAGGATCGCCGTAGACCCACCCTACGTTAAGCAACCTTAATATAAGCTTCCACTGCTGACAAGCGACCGCAGTAGTCCCTATGCGGCTTATTCTATAGTAGCTTACCTACGGGCAATTGCAATACGATCGCCGTTGACCGAACATTTGCATTATTAATTTTTACCATTACTTCCAGAGGTCAGGAGCTATCGCAGTCGCCAGTGTGCGGCTCAGTCAATGGCTGCATAGCTTAGGACAGTTGCTATAAGATCGCTGCTTTGGCCGGCAGTATCTTTTTGGGTGCCCTCTCCCGATTGTTACCGGTACCTATTTTCGTGTCCTAACCCTAACCCGGACCTTAACCTTAACTCTGATCTCCCTGACATTTTGCGCAAAGCCATCCCTGTTACGGGGCTCCAATTCCCGTGTTCTGTCCGAACACATAAAGAAAATATTTTGCAGTGAATTTGGTTCTTATCGCTGATCTACGGCAGACTAACCTTATAATTTACCTCAGAAATACCGCACTTCCAAATACCCGCTTGGCAAATTACTCTATGGTCTTTTCAGCATGACAATGAACTCTATTTAACTACGAGTCTGGCCGTGATGCACAAAGGGGGACTAAGGAAAATGCAGGCAAGAAGTCAGTCGGAATCGAAAAGCTGGTCTTTCGAAATTACGCAGATGTCAGGCTTAAACATTGCAGCAAGCATCTCCTTTCCAAAATCATCTGGCCTAACACAGGTCTTAACAACTGAAAGAGCTATATCTACTGTCTCACCTTTCATTCTATTGCCAAAACTTGTCATCGAGAGTCGTCAATTTTTTTGGCGGAGTCAAACGTGAGAAAGGTCGGTTGTGGCTTATTCACTGTCACCGGCTAGTTATGTCCCAAAGCCAGACTGCACTTTTAGGACTATCCTGACTCACTTGACTACCAAACGTCGTTCTTTCCATTATATTATAATCTAAAATCATGCAGCTTACACAGGACACGTTTGGTTGCTGGAATTGACACGAATCGAGTTGTCCTGATCACAGGACGGGTATGGGCATTTTTTTCGTCTTGGAACCTAGGGTCTGCAGCTCCCATCGGTGGTGGCGTGCCAGTTAGTAATCAATAATCATTGTTCCACGCGGTAGATGCTCCGGGCTAACACGGGGGGGGGGTAGATCGGAGCCCGGCCGGCGTTATCGGGAATGAGCACCCCCAACAAATGTCAAAGTTCTGGGTATGATGGCAGGTCCAGTTGCAGGCTCAGGCCGCGCCAATTGGGATCGGAGCCGTCTCCCCAATATTTGTTGTGGTTCCAAATCCTGGTCAAGTGTTTGTTGTGGATCGGCGAGTGTGGTGGGACGCCTTGGTGCACGTTTTCGTCTAGCCGACCACCCGCGTCCTCTTCCATCTCCGGTCTTCTTGACTTGGTCATGACACCGGGCCCAGGTGGGGGCGCAGAAGGGGGTACGATAGATGCTGTGGAAGTCCACCATCAGTACAAACTAATTCACGCACAAGTCACCATCCCTACTCTCACCCTAGTGGACATCATCGAAACCAACAGACAGACTGTCATTCAATAATTGAAGATGCGTGTCCACCGAGATGTCCTGTGAGATTGAAAGGGCCTGTCAATGTTGACTAAGCTGTTGCACTCCCAAGCCCGTTACGTAAACCGCTTCTGTGGAAATGTAACTGTCCTCAGGCGTTTCCAGTCTGGAGCGTGGTATTTTTCCGGGTCAATCGAAAAGGGATTTGAAAAATTTAAATAGAAATTTTGGTTCTCATATCTTGGAAATTTCTGACTGGATGCTGTGCTTTGTGAGCTATGAGAGCGACAACTGGGCCAGCCACCAAAATAATTACTTGAAGATGCTCTGTTAGATTGTCCAGAAAACAGCTATCAAAATTTAATATTTCTGATGTTTAACTTCTTCACTAACGGGCGCATGAAGCACGGAGAAGAGTCGATTACATATACCCAAAGTTCGCTCCAGCACCTCCATATACTAAGAAACGACTCAAATCTATCGGCCGCCCTTCTACATTTTTCAAAGGAGGAATTGCGTGAAAGCCCAGGATAGACATCCAAAGCCGTTAAATCGGACTGAAACACCCATTAGAAAAGAGGACAGTAATAAATGATCTGTGCCGTATTCGCCGCAGATGGCAGACGAGTAACTTTGCCCTAAATATGGAAGGATTAAGCGGAAGGCGAATGGGTGAGCAAGAATGGTCATACAAAAGGGACGATGCTGAGTCAGAAATCCCAATTGAATCATCGCCAGCGGTTCAGACCTTTGATTTAGAAAAGACAGGTTTCTTCGAAGTAGATGAGAGACGCAAAAGTTAAAGGTCACTTGGTAATGGTTTTCTATATACATTCCGTCAAAACCGGCATAACCGTTCAAGTGGAGCCACAAGAAATTGGCGAAAGCGGTTAAGAACGCGTCAAAGCAACCGGAACGAGAGCTCAAGACTAGTGACTCACTCATGGTCTATTAATCACCACGTATGCGATGATGTTGACTTTAAGTCTTATCGATAAAAACGCGTTATCCTTGTTTCGGCGATGCGTGTGAGCTTTAAGTCGAAATGCCAGCCCAGAGCACCTGGTTTTTTTTTTTAACGATGAAGGGTTCGTCTTGGAAGTAACCCTGTAGAACTTACGTTGCTGCTTGTATTGACAGGGTGAACTGGGGAAGTCTGAAAGGGGGCCTCACAAAAAATGCGCCTGGAAGAGTAGCTTACGAATACGCGGCATAAACAACAACCACGACGAAATTTCTACCGTAGGTACAGATGAGCTGCCGAAGAAAATTGGGGGCTTCTTTCGCAGGATTTGTTGGAAGAACGTTTATGTTAGTAAAAAATAAGATAACGAATATACGTAAAAATAGATGTCCTTGAAATTGTATTCAGTAAAACGGGCGATAAGGCGCGTAGTAGACCTAACCGATTACGTCCGAGACCTTGGCTGCAATTTTTGAGTTCAAAGCCCACCTCCTGCGATTTGCAGCCGTCTTGGGAAACGAGAAAATAGGCCTTGTGCTGGGCTCAAGCCAGATAGCTCAATAATGGCATTCACCAGGTAGACGTATTTTCACAAAACGCATAAAATAAACTCCCTAGATACCATTTTATTGGCGAGACCGCTGTAAACTGTTTCTCCCTTCCACTCTTATTCCCTCTTCAGACGGGCTTGAGTCCTTTCATTTTTTATATTCTCCATACGTCTCGGTGGGTAGATGAAAAATATTCCAAAGGCACAGCTTTTGTAGCCTAGAGGATTGCGACTTAACGATCCTAGAAATGAATCTAACAAAGTATGGTAGTAGGTTATTTTACTCTTGTGGTTCTCTAACGCTGCTGAAAAGTAAGTCTTGCATAGCCGATTGCAGTCCCCGTAAACTCCATTGTATAGTCGTAGATTGTCGCTGACGGCCATGGACTGTCGATTTAACAGTAGTTATTATCTGTACTTACAGAAAATCCTTCGGAGACCCAGCTGATGAAGGTATGCCGATAGCAAAACATGGAAAATCGGAGACTTCGGCGGCGGACAAATCACAGACATCATCCGGGGACCAGTCATTAGCAAAATCTGCCCAAATGTACCATTATCAACAGCAAAAGCAGCAGATGTTGGCAATGGAACAGTGGGTCTCCTGTTTAATTCAAATTGGTTTATTCAATCAGACACGCGGCGAAAGTTTTCCAGCGTCATACCAGAAAACAGAAATTTAAAAACATGCAGGGGAAGCACAAGAAATCCTCACTATAATTCGTAATCTTACCAATAGTTATATTTCTGGTGGCAAACTATGAGAAATAGGGAACTCGCAGAATTAACAGACTTGTGATCCCAACTGATGACTAACTGTCAAGGCCAAATTCGGATTTTGAAGGTTTACTGGTACAGCCACGAAAAACAGGACCGCCGACTGTGCTGTTTGGTCAATATTCCCCTATTTCTGACTCTATAGACCAGCCCAAGACAGCCTGGGCGACGTTTCCCTTGGGATACCTCGAAGATGAATAATTTCAGCAGACAGACTTCATATAATAAATATCTGCAACAGTTAGGGCATGCACTAGGACAGACTACAGGAGTATAGGCTATGTGAATTCTGTATTTTCTCATTATTTTCCAGATGCTCCTATGCCAGAAACCGACTTTTGCCGATTTTTACAAATTGCCTTATCCGAAATGTATCAATTTACGAGAAGGAAGCTCTCACACCAGGCATAGGCCTTAACTAAGGGAATACTACAGCTGTCGATCAGCCTTGAAGGACACCTGCGAGTATGAAAGCATGGACTAGAGTGTACAACCATAGGCAAATTTTGAACAGATGAAACTAGAAAAGAATTAGAGTAAGTATTCGCTGGTAGGTAGCGCACGTGAATAAATCTAATAGGTATGGAAGAAAAGGGCCACGATATCGGTCCAGTACCACAAAAAAGGCAAACGGTCAGTTTCCTTTAAGGCCCTAGGTATACGGCTAAAATACGGCAAATTTGCGTAAGAAATCTACTAAATTCCGGTCTGTTTGATCTACTGGGCAAGGAAAACAAAGAAATACCTTTTAACTAGATGCTTCTTTCCTTTAACAATTTGACAGGGCTTCAGGGAGGACCCACGCCTTTGAAAGCGAACCTGAAAGTGGAAGTGAAGTCGAGGAACCAAATGTAAACGTCTACGAATGTCCCGGATTAGCAACGGTAACTATCTCTTGCGCCGACGAACGTTATACTGTTATTAGTACTTTAACCCTTTTTAGCGTTAATCGGAGACTTGCTCAAGTTTTTGAAAAATATATCGACTGAAAGTAAATGCCTTTTCAATTCAGGCGTTTTATAGTGTGCTTTATCAGACTTCATTCTGGTGTTGATGACATTCATGTTAGCGCATGTCGAAAGTATAAGCCTGTGTCGAAAAGGCATACTGTCTATATTCTGGAAGATCCTACCTGAAAACTTCTTCAGTCGAAATGACCGCAGCGGTTTGGAATCAGTTTTTTTAAGTGAAACTCCAAGCCATAGGACACGCAACTGGACTTTGGAGGTAGCTACTTGATTTCCCCAAAACGAACAGCCAAAGGTGTAGGCAGATAACAAAATAAGAGATTTCCGAAAAATGAAAGCTTCTCCGAAACTTAATTATGAAACAGTTAACAGCGAAAACCTACTACTGCTCTCATTGTGACTGACTTTTTAAGTCTGATCCCATGGGTAGCCAAAGTGATTAGTCACTTACCTGCGCCCGTAAGGGAAAACTAAAGGAAGTTCGTTAATTAATTTTCAAGTAAAATGCACACTGTGCTGAGTTCTGATTCCCGCTATGCATGAAAAATTAATTTCAATCCTTCCATCGTTCGCTCTCTTTTGTTTGTTCAAAATAGGCTGGGGAGTTCGATGTAGCCAATCCGCTTTTCCATGAGGAGGAAACCAACAAGGATGGTCCATCTAGCAGCACTCAGCATAATTAATTTCAGTGGACGACCTGGTCCGGCGTGCCGTGTTGCCCATAAAACACTCAACCTTGCTGCTCTCCTCCTAACTGATCAGTTGTTTCGTGTACGTCCAACAAAACTAGACCCAATTGTACAACTTTGTCAGTGAAACCCCGTATTGTGCAGTTGACTCTCTTCCACGTCGTGCACAGTGAAGTGTCTCTTTTATATACATGATTCGTTTTATTTGTGCAACCTGCTTCCCAAGTCGTCCTGCACGTACATTTGCCTCCTAGAGGAAGCTTTCCTTCCGCACAAGATCATCTTTTGTGCTCTTTTATTTTCATATTCCACTCCTCATAATTGGCTATTCATATTGTCCTTTTGTGCTCCGAAATTAAAAACCCTAGTGACCATTTACATATGTTGCCGTCTTCTGTATGCTGACTCTACGCTGGAGATACGAGACACGTCCCGAGCAGCTAAAGTTGTTTTCGATATTCCTGAAAGGATCTGTTATGTTCGCAGCCACGTGTAGTTACAAAGGGATTAAGCTCCGGCCACGCGTCGACCTAGATAAACATTCCCCTTTTTCGGCAAAAAGCCCTTCAAGAGCTACTTTTCTTTCTTTGCTCAGTTGTATTACTTTGCCAGTTCACCATCACCAAGTGTACTTAAAATTCATGATTGAATAACAAACTTTTCGTCACAAAACCGGTTATGATGGAGCTAATGGATTTGTAAGTGAAACAGTGACAGAAAAAGTAAGTAGTAACCATGAAGTTGTCCTTCCTTTATTATCGTTAAAATAGACACATCTGCAGTCACGGAACACTATAAAAACCTTATATAAGGGTGAAATCTCCAGAGTAAGGCGTATCTAGAGAAATGTTCACTAGAGGAAAAAGATGGTGTGAGTAAATTTTTAATGGTATCTACAATATTTTTCACCGAAGGGGTTTAGATTTCGGTCATGTGGTTGCGGTGTTTGTTGACAATATATGGGCAGCGGTTTTTGGTTTTAGGGCCGCCATATTTTGAGTGTGATTATACTGGACCCTATGCATACTCAGCGTCCTGTATCTTTGTATCAGCAAACGTATATTTAACCAGACATTCTAAGCTTCGATCCAAAATTTACTGCGGAGGTTCCCTAGACTGATCGTGGTTCGCGGTCACGTTAAATGAATAATCAAGAAAAGGATGAGAGAGCTAAGTTGACGGAAAGATGAGTTATTTTTTCTGTCATTTGGAGCTCATACTTGGTTTCATCCCAAAGGCGTTCTTTTTCTAGCTCTGTTGTTTGGTTTTATCGCGTTGGTCTACTTTTGATAGTGACCGACCGGCGTCTACACAGAAGTCTTGATGAGTGTCTGCGTGAGCCTGTCTTCCGAGGATCAAACAGTCCTCTTCTTTACTTCCAGCTCTATGCAGCATTATTGTTTTTGGTCTGATTTTCAGTGGGAACTAGAAACTGTAAATAAATAGTGCGGGATTAAAATTGTTGTGAAGCGAATACTTGGGGATTCGCGGACGTGAGGCACAACTAGTCGGATAATAAAACAAAGGTATTTTCAAATGCTGGACTTTAGTCCCGTCGACAGCACTGTCCAAATGACCCGAGTCCTCAGCGTTGACCTCCGAATTGTACGTTGACTGGCCACGGCGAACTTCGTTTGCCATAAGTAATAATGAGGAGCAGTGGCCTATTTCTCCACAAATTCAGTCAACGCCTTCTACAACATCGCCTGAACTCCGCCATTGCGCGCACGTACACTCATTTTCTTGAGCACTCCGCAACTTCGCCCTGAAGGCAGGGATAGGTTGTCCTTTCAAACTTACTCAGCGTGAATCTACCCTTTCAATTGCTCCTGTGGGGCGGGTTGTATTGGTCAAATGGCAAGGCGCCTACCCAAGTGAATGCGAGAGCACGATCCGGTTGACACAAAGGCATGGAAAAGACTATCTCTAGAGTAGTTGTGGCTCACTTGGCTGACAGCGACAACTGGCGAGACGTCAACCAGGCATTTCGAGTCATTCATAAAGTGTCGGCGAGGCATTCACAATTCTTGCGCCGGCGGATACTTGCGACGGCAGAGGCGGTGGTCATACAGCTAACCTACTTACTTTTTGTGCTGGCCGAAGGCGTTCGTCCTAGCCCTTAAGCATCCTTGGCTCAAGTTAGGCTCTTCATGTTTTGCACAGTCATCCTGCCACGTCGGGTTACAGCAACGAAACGTCAGCATTACTGACTGGCAAATTACCCTCCTTTTCTCCCCCTTCTCTGTGCCCCTAGCAGAAGTAAAATGTAATCACCTCGGTTCTGACATGTCTGAACTCTCTTTACCGGCTCCCCGGCGACCACTGTTAATCGGCTGTTCTCGGGTTTGCTGCTCTACCGCAAATAAGTTATTCCACAGACCTCAAGAGGAATAAGTGAAAACGTGCGTTTGTAAAGCGTTAATTATTCACATCTTATATACAAAGAAAGAATAGCTTTCGGTTTGAGGGAAGTTTATGATTGTGGGATCTTATAAAACCTCGAAATGCCTATCCAAATAGCATCGAATCTGTTCTGTTGTAATGCCCTTTTGGGTTATACAACGCGGTCCTTATGAAGTACACAATTTAATGAGTTCTAGATGGTAGCTTCTTAATATCATGGAAAAATACATGGTCGTCCCTACACGGAAAGTATACAGTTTGCAGTTTGAAACTTCTTGACGCAAGCGCAAGGATAGGTTGGGCTCAAAACTATTCCGGGACTGGAAAAATTTTGAAATTATGAGCAACCCGCTCTGTGAGTGACCATTTCAGGAAGACATAATCTACTACAAATTTTGTACAAAAACAATGTCTACTATATATTTTCTACAAAGTATATTTGATTTTATAAGTGTAGCAAAAGTCCGGGGCAAAAATCATAGTACATTCGAGGTCTTTTTTGCAGAGTATGATTTTTTGTAGGCCCGTCGGAATGAGCGACATTAAAAAAGCTGGCATCCTGTCGCGACTGAAATATATTTGAATTATGTTGCGTAACTAATTAACGTTGCACCTGTACCTAGGTAATCTTTTCTATTTAAAAACAAATTTCAGTTAGCATTCTGTGTGATATGCCACTATTTTAATATGTTGTAGTCACGTAATATGCATGCTGGTCAACAAAGCGCCACACGTTTCCCTAACAAAGCCAGTTCTGACCATTTGTTCATTTAGATAAGTACAGTAGGGATTATAAATCGTTAAACTTATCCATTCCACTAACACCACAACCTGCTGTGAGAAATACTGTACCCAAGTAGTCTTTCTTTACTTGAAGTTCTTCTTCTAGGTCTTTTGATATACCGATAGCAAAAACTTTTGGGAGGATTAATCAACTGCCTCTAGGCGCAGCGGAGACAGCCAGTTCATAGTTCGGGACACACAGTATAGCTGATGGGAAAAGTCACTTGGAAGTGCTATAGAAAAAGGCTCTATAGCATGAAAAGTGGTGCGTTAATAAAAGGGCTAAGGAGTACCAGGACGAAATCAGGATTCCCATATGCGTTCTCGACTATGAACTTGCTGTCCTCTTATTGATTTTCCGAAACGCTTAGACTTATATTAATTATTCGTTATCCATGCTATGTACGCAGTACTAGGAAGCAGTTGGTCAACCATCACAAAAACTTTAGTAAAAAATGAACCGTCTTTTTTGTGCTGGTTTTAGTTGAAAAACTGTCACATTAATCTCCGGTTCTCTCGCCATTTTTAAACAGGCAAAACTGTAAACTTATTGGTTTGCAGGACCCCATGAGTGCAGTGCAGTTCCATTTTGCCAGGATTAATTTCCGACTAGAAAGCTGCAGCTATAAACTCCAGTATCGGGCAAAGTCCGAGATGCCAACTCCAGATTTCTCTGACTTTAAGTACTATCAGGTTGGCCACAGGTAGCTGCAAATAAAACCGTCTCAGTTGAAGGAGCATTTAAATGTTCTAGAAGACTATCCTGCCAAGAATAAGGAGATAACTCACAGGTAACATTTCTCGAATGTTTTTATTTGCGGACGTCGGCCTGTTGCAAACTGCTCAGTTCGCGTTCGATGTTTACGGGTCAGTGTTTTTTTTTAGCGCACTTTTGTTATTTTATAATGATGACAACAGTTTGTACACAGTCTACGACAGTCTACAATGTTTATTCAGTAAGACCCGAGACTAGTCAATGCGATGTTGTTTATCTCGTAGTGTTCAGGCTCAATAAACTAGTTTTTATTTTCAAAACAACATGTTTTTCTTCATTTGGTCTAGTTTTGCTAATTTGTGCCATTTTCCTTATAAAGTGCAGCACAACCCTTTCAAGCCCCCCACTTCAGCGTAATGACAACTCACTACAATAAATAGGGTTATAAAAAACCCTTTCATGTTAGTTACTATCGTTTACGTATCGACCGCTTATGACAAAAGCAATAAGCCGGCGACCACTAGACCCTGAAAAAAAGGTTGTTTTCAGCTAAACTTTACAAAACCGGCCCTTACCAATGACCATGATGGAACCACCAACATCAAAATGTGTTTAACTAACTGACGATGGCAGTTTGGCCAAAATGGCCCTACCAATCTCCTCTGTCCTTGCCAGTAGCGGCTCTTGAATAGAAATTTAGTGGTTTGAAAAGAGCAAAATTGAAGGAACACCAAACAGGTGTTTGGCTGTCACTCACACTTTTCCTTCCCGAACTTGTATTCTGGTCATTTTGTATGGCGTGGCGTATACAGCAGCCCACTTTTCCACTTAACTTCATTTCCGCTGAACACTTTTGACGGCAGCTATTCAAGTCTGCCTGGAGAGCTATGTACTTGAGCTTTGTCATAAAAGTTGCAGTCAGTCGTAAGGGCAAAACACCACGCTCCCCTCCCCCCAAACAGCGGAGCAAAATCAAGGGGACTTCGAATCAGCCATTAATTTCCGCTCTTATAGCCGGACGGCAGATGCAGAAGGGGGTGGAGGGTTGGCACGTATACTGACTAAGAACAGCTGTAGATGGTTGAAAAACTCACGCCCGCCATCTGTGCGCTGTCCTCTATTCCACTCAAGATGGCCATCAATGCACGAATTGATATGAACCAATCAAAAGAACCTGCACTAGTAAGGGTTTCATTAAAATGTAAGCAGTAAAAAACGGTAATTGAAAAAGATGCTACCAAGCTAAAATTCTTTTTTAAGCTATATGACCAGACTTAACGGTTGGAGATGAATTAGAACTCATTTGACAAGAGTGCGGTTTATGGCCGTGGTTACGTACTCCGGAGAGAAATTGTGCCAAAGGAAAATAACTGGCGATATTTATTTTTACGTGCCAGAGAAAGAAATAAAAAGACCTCGTGGCGGTTTTGCGTGAAGGTGGTCAAAGTGCTTTAAGGTAGTCACTGGAGTAAAGGCAATGCAATACTTTTTTGACAGTGCCTACAGAGGGGTATTAAATTCATTTACTATTATTATTAATTGATAGAGATAATGTCCCTCTTTAATGGGTAGCAGTATGGAAGATTAAAATTTGTGATGCCCCAAAGTTTTTCGATGTTCAGCTCTTTCGCTCAAACCGAATGCTCCCCGGAGTAGGTAACTCCGACTATAAACGATACTCTTGCCCTTCTTTTGTCTTCCCATAATTAAACATTATGGTTCAAATAGGGGCTCTCAAAAAAGGTTATTGCGCACACTAAAACATTTTTTAAACGCAACTTAGAAAAACCCACTTATAAGTGAAGGAGAAGGATGGTCGAGCCCGGAACTTTTTGTTTATTGTTCCGAGCTTTCTAACCCGTGCAGGAGTCCATCATCAGAGATACTAGCAGCAGTAGAAGAAGGGAGAATTATAGGGTGTGTAGGCCAAGCTCGGATCGCGCATACAGGAATATAAGCTGGCTGTGCGACGAGGCGACGCAGTATCACAAGTGGTCGTCAACACCTAAGAAACGGGTCACCAAAATAGTCGCCCACGCCGGAAGAAAAACAAGCTGAGAATTGATTGAAGCCTCGGCCTCGGATGAGAACTCAGTCAATCAATTTATCGATCTGACGGCGGCGTACAGAGCCCTGCGTAGTCACCTCCAGTTTTGTGCCGTCGGTCGATGATTGGCTTACACGCTCTATAACTGTCCCTTGTTCTTTTGCTGCCACTGCCTCTGACGATGGACTCCTGCACGAGTTCAAAAGATCAGAACAATAAACAAAATATTCCGGTGTTCGACCATCCCTCTTCTTCACTTATACGTACACATGGAACTCGAACATTCGCCTTAATTTGTGACATCCACTTATTTTTGCTACTATATTGTTCACCTTTCTTTTGAAAATGTTTCAATTGAAAAAGTTCGTGTTAAGTAATTCAGCTAAGTCTTGTCATAGCAAAATGATTGCACCTTGGAGGAATTTGGTAACATGTACTTTTCTAGCCTAATGATCAATTTTTTTATTACACGGACCATTTTCTTGTTTCCCGGGCGGAATTTATGGTTGTGCTGTCCTAAGAATCTTACATCGGAAATGAAGTTATTACGTCTGCCTTCTAAAATAAATGATGGAATAGCCCCAGATACATAACATTAATTATGTACTTGTGTTTCTGTTGTTTTCTAAGTTACGGAAAATCCTTGGAAGGGCGGCAAAGGCAGCAGAATTTGTTTGTGTTCATCAGTCAAAGTCGAGGCCTCCGTTCCAGTCAGCCTGGTTTGTGCCCAGGCGAATACTTACGTCGCCAAGGATATGCATCTTGTCTGCCTTGAGTAGGGCCTCCAGGTTTTTGCAGAACTTGCCCTCCACGTTGATGACGCTGGCCATTGGGAGGGGGCAGCCTAGGCACTGACGACAGCGGCGAATTTAAACCCCTTAGGAGGCAGTCTCATGATCATGAAACGATTGTATATGCCGCAGAACAGGGAGGGTAACCGTCTTTCAACGTCGTTCTTGATAGAAAAAACAATTCCGGGGTCTTATCACTCTACATTTAGACACCTACTTTAGGAGAACGTGTATCAGCCACCCAGCTTTCCCGGATGTCACTGTTCGGGTAATCGGGTCTTACTGACAGCCACAATATCCACTTTGTAACGGGCCAAGTCCTGGGCGGCCATTATCGTCCTTTCCCATTGGTTGGTCACTTGATTGCCCAAGAATGTGTAAGTGATAAACCCATTAGTTGGGCACAGTAAGTAGGCTATCCGGGAAACGAAGATAGAAGTATGCCAACAGTTACAAACTAGTAAAAAAAGAACGAAGTCGTCAGCAGGTAAAAATGCACGTGCTAGTTCATTGTCTCATTCAAAGTTGTGCCAAGTTATTTAGCAAGCGTATTATAACTGATTAAAACAAAGCGGACTTAAATGTCACTACAAATTAGCAAACATTCCAGACTGCCAGAGTAACACTGCAGACTCTAGCAGCCTACGGGGACAGCGGAGACGTGGTCTTTGTTTCAGTGGAAAGATCACCCTCCCCCGAATCAAGGAACTGCATCTCTCCCTCCTCGTAGGATTTTGCTTGGAGACGAGGACATATGTGGGTAAGTGCAGGAGCTACTGGGTATGAAGACAAACGCCGGGTCCCCTCATCTGATTTGGCCTGCCAGTCAGAGACGGCTACCGAGGTGTGGCTACCGCGTGACTACATGAACATGGGGAACCACAGATGAGAACCGTGTATCAGGGCAATAAAGAAGTGAGAGTATTCAACAGGTTTATTCATGTGTTTGATGGGGATTGTCAGCGTATGGTTTACAGGTACTTACTACGATCGTAATCGGGCTTGCTTTATCCAACCTACATGGTGTCGCCTATGTTACTTCTCTCTGCATTGCATTCGCCCCGGTCATGTCAACTCCGTCTCGACACCGGGCTCAGGTGGGGGAGGAGGAGAGAGTGCGGTAGATGCTGGGCAAATCTACTATCACTATAAACTAAGTCACACGCCAGTCATCGTGCCTGCCTCACCTTGATGTGGAACACACGGTGGACATCGTCGGAATCGACGGTCAAACTGTTAGTCTTCCCGGTGTGCCCGAATAACCGTGGAGTATTCAAATCTTTAAATCGACTATCTACTTTGGCTTTAATTGCTAAGCATCGTGCAGCATTCAAATCCATCGGGATTTCAATCTATCAAACTATAATGAACCGGAAAACAGGCTCCGCATCAAAGATATACTCATACTCGAAATGTTCTATCAAAATATTTGCAGAAATTAACCAATCTCCTTCTGACTGCTTCCTCGCACTCATTTCCCACAGACTAAGAAACCCACACACACACACCCGAGGCCTTCTCACACTAGCTTCATCTCTCTGGTCAGTTTAAGTACTTCGTTGTACATTTTGTAGAGTATTCCACAGTCCAACGTGAGAACCAGTTGACTGCAGGAAATCGCACACTGACACACGAATCTATCGAAACATTCAGTGGTCCTTTGAGGATTGACCGACGTTCTATGCGAACCAGTATCAATAAAATTTAGAAGATCCACATCAAAGGCGAACCGCTAGAGCAATAGAAAAAACCTCCACCTCCCCGTTCTAAAAAGGTGAATCTAGACCCGCGTCGGACAATTGTCACCTAAACGGTTTAGCCACACATTACCTGCAAAGTCACAGAAAGGCGTAATAAAAAAGCGCTCAGTGATGTGTTTTAAAAGTCTAGTCTACTACGCCAGGTAAGGGGCTATAAAAGACTCCTAAACGAATGGTGGAATCTCCAACCTCTATCCCGCCCCCACAGGCTGGTGAATTGAGTCCGTTCACTCTGGTAGCCTGGATTGTTCGTTTCATTTCAGACAATCCGAGAAGCACTTGGTCAGAACGGAGGACAACGCTAGTCCCTTGAGAACTGACGCGCTACGAGGTTGACATCACGAGAACTGCTTCGCCGAACAAGGCCAAGTGAAGGAGGTGGGTGCCGCCTAAACCTACTTTTTGAGGGTCTACCCAAAGGCACCAGACATCTGACTGGCTTGGACAGTGGCTGTGACCCGGGAATGGTATTAGAGAGTGATTTCAGCGTCTCAGTGCATTCTCCTCACTTCAGGGTAAGGTGATTTCATACTAACAGCACAATTACTAGCCAATAGCCCATACACGCGTGTTTCGCCGATATTCTGCCGCTGCATGACAGAGCTGCGAGGAGTTCGGCTCGTCAGTAGGTCTCCCAGCATACCCTGCCTGGGGAACCTCTAAATCGGAGTATCTACCAGAAAGAAGACAGGGCATGATGGGGGACCCACGGACGAGCCGAACTCCCTGCAGCAGTGTCATGCAGCTACAGAATATCGGCGAAGCACGCGTGTATTGGTTTTTGGCTAGTACTTGTGCTGTTTATACGGAATCACCTTACTCTAAAGTATACTACTAACTGCCTGTCGGCAGTTAGTGAATATTACGCTGTTATCCGCTGTGGCTGATGGACTTCGGCCAAAATATTCATACAGAAGTACTTAGGTCTGAGCCCATAGACCTTAAATATACTGATCTACTTCAAACTCGCAGTTAATTTCTAAGGAAATTAAAAACCTACAGTTCTCCTCACTATAAACAATCTGACGCGCTTGAGGCTATAACGGTGCGCTAAAGGCCGTGGCTAAGAAGGCTACCAGTTGGCGGGATAACTCGGACCCTGCAGTCAGCCCAGTATGTGTTTCTGTGGGATGGCAGACTGCAATGGCTCCGTCCTAATGTGGCCTCTATTGCACTCCCACCTAGTCGGATCCGAGCCGCCCCACCCTTCTCTTGTTGCGCGTACAATCCTGGTCAGTGTATGTTGTGGATCAAGAGGTTTGGTGGTAGGCCTAGGTTCTCTTCTACGTCGTGCCAGCCACCGTCCTCTCCCGCTTTCGGTTTTCTTGACTCTGTCTGGACGTCGGTTCCGGGGGTGAGGGTGAGGAGGACAGAGTGCGGTACATTCTGCGTGGGTCTACTACTACTACTACTATAAACTAATTTACGCGTAAGTCATCGTCCCGGCTCTCACCCTGTTGTGGAGCA
This sequence comes from Spirometra erinaceieuropaei, assembly GCA_902702965.1. NCBI lineage: Eukaryota > Metazoa > Platyhelminthes > Cestoda > Diphyllobothriidea > Diphyllobothriidae > Spirometra > Spirometra erinaceieuropaei. The sequence goes on from CACRXP010000059.1 coordinate 992,902, forward strand.
GAAAGTGGACATCGTCGTGATCTATAGTCGAACTGTCAGTCTACTATGCGCCACTCGAATTTGTTTGCACCGTGAACGCTGCAATCTTACGAGTGGTTTTTATCAGCGCGAAAATAGACAAAAAGCGTGGACCGGGAGCTATCCAATAGATTTTATTTTCACTGACCAATAATGCTGTTGTTGTTTGTATGTCTCATTGGCGTCTCCTGAAAGTTATTTGAGATTATGGAATCCATGACATCACACTAAGCGATCACATATTTTTTCATCATCCAGGCAACAAAAAGCATTTGTTAACGCTTCAAGATCTGAATGGGTTTCAACAGAATGAGGGGCTCCTTAGGGTTCGATATTATCTCCGGTCGGGTTTGGTCCTAAAGCCTCACTGGCGATAGGGAAACCAAAAGCACCAGTAATAGGGGAATGGTGATAATAGGGGGTTTTACGGGTGAGGCCTTAGGGCAGGACAAAGGAAAGATGGAAATGTAAAAGGGCAATGGGGGTCATATTCGAGCAAATGAGTATAGTTTAAAGGAGGTAGAACTTGAACGCGTAATGTAAAAATTAGTATGTGTATGTGGAACAGTTTGCGGAGGCCGCTGGAGTGTTGGGAGCGAAGAAAAATGCAACAGGGAAGCTGTCAGTCAACAGGAAATGGACACGCGTTGCCAAGGCCGCCCTACAAAATGTGAAAAAATGATGGGTGACCGACACAAGAGCGTAGAGCCGTTGATGCACACAGCCCAGCGACTCGCTGGATCTGAAAGGAAAGTAAACGCATGATAAAACAGAAGCAAGAACAATGTACGCACTGTCCGGTAAGCGTCATTAGCGTGCATAACCCATATACTAGCCGGATTAGGAAGTAACGTAAATGTGTGCTCAGCAGGGCGGTTGACGTACTCAGGCTGAGCAGTACCGTAGCCTAGGCATTCGCTGGATTAAGAAGGAAAGAGAACGCAAGCAGAAATAGAAGCAACCGCATTTATTAGGCCGTTTCAGTAGTACAATCTCAAAATCTCCCAGAAGTCGGGCTCTGCCTTGAAATATACTATTTGGACGTATTATCGCCCACTCAAAAATAATTCAGTGCGTTGACCGTATGACGTTCGTTGAGTGCGGTTGCAGGACCAAACCTTACCTTATATTCCATTAACTTCCTCACCTACATCAACTCCAGTGCCAACGTTCCTTACAACAAAGCCACAATGATCCTTGGTGCTATCAAAAGCTGCGAACCATGCAGACGTGCTCACGAGAATAAGAAACCACAATGACACATTGATAAGCATACAATGTATCCAAAAGTGTAATCTGCGCTTGGAAACTGATTAAAAACATCTCCCAGGACCACAATATTATTTAGATGAGATTCCATCAAAAGATTTGGCAAAAAAGAATCTTGACATCTGGAGGACTGCAGACCTGGTGTCGTCATAACTCTCTAGACAAGTGGTCGAAAAAGCAATTAGCCTCATGTACTTAATTAGGCGTGCTTTCGTCGTCTTTCCTTTCGAGCTCTTCATGCGGATTTTTGGCATGTTCGGTAGACCAGATTTTAAATTCAAAATGCCAGTCTAAATGTCGCGGGTGAAGAAGGAGACTGCCCTCGCCCTCCGGACCAGGTTAACAACTAGCGACAGGGCGGGTAGAGCATTTTGACTATTTGTTACATTCAGATAGACCGACGTAGCTGGATTTGTTTCCCCTTCTTATAGATGATTGAGATTCAGTCTGCTGCGGTCATTCCGCATTCTCTGGGGTCATGACCGTCTGCTTAAACATGAAGACATGTGTGAGTCCGCAGACACGATTCATTTGCGGACGTCAGATGGAAGATTTACCCCATGTAGCTAAGTCCCAAGCAAGTCTATGGTTTTCAATGTCACTTTTAATAAACATCGCCTTTTATTACAGACAATCTGGTAGTAAGACCTAGAAATCAGATCTTTATTTATATTTCTTTTGCAATCCCTCACTTCATATTTGTTTTATTGCAAGCGTTCGCCTTTTTAATTGCTCCGATTGGAGTGTCAGGAGTTCTGAAATTAACGCGCGAATACATACACCCAGTAGTCCCATGTGGCAAGAACATATAGGAGTAGCGAACGGACAGGGTGTGCGGCACTTATTGGACGCGTTTTGCACGCAACTGAAAATGTTATAGTTGGCACTAAAACCGTTTATTTGCTCACATCCGTGATGCCAGTGGTCGTGATTCCGTCACGGATAGTGATTTACGCAATAATAACTTGCCGATTGGGCTCGCCAGTACAGCCATCGGAAGCAGTATTTAAACGCGATACTAACCATCTTGCACAGGCAAAGTTCCTGTGCCAACGAAGGAGAGAAGAGCTCTTTACTTTTGCTAATGGACGATTAGCGGTTTATGGTTCAGTCAGCCCCACCGGTCCTGAACATACAGCCATATCCCGTAATGTTAAATGTTACCTGGGAGGAAGCATAATTTTGCCCTCTTGTTGCGTGTTCGGGCATTCGCGACTGAGATAAACTCCCAGTCTCTCTGACGTAGTCATTCAGCCCGCAGCTGCACCAGACGTGATGCATAACTGCAAATATTTTCTGCTGTAATAGCGGGTTTGCCTACATCGTGGTCTGCCGCCTGATGGTTGATTTTGGTCTGTGTAACCCTAAATCCAGGCGGCATGACAGGGCATATGACAGCTTCCGATACTTTTTTGGCTTACGAGGAGCGTCCATGAAAATTAAGAATGCAGTACGCTTTCGTCTCTTGCTCGGTTTACTCATGCACCCATAATCAATAATCGCAGGCTAATAATCAACACCGATGATGAAATCGCTGCAGGCGCCATTTCGAACGCTGAGAATGAAGCAGTCTCTCACCAACTACTGTCATTGCAATAAATGAGGCAGCTGTCGCTTTTTCAGAAACAACATCTTCTAGATACTGTAATCGATTGTGTGTTCAACGCACTCACAGGAACCCTAATCCGGTCGCCTGCTACATGCCTATGTTCGAAATTACAATTTCGCGTGTGAATGCCATCGCCCGGCAGGGAAAACAGTAAACATCTCACGGACACTTCTACCGACCTATACATTTGACGTGAATGGTAATGTTTTGAGGAACTAACGAGTTATATCTCACGAGCCCTTAGAATTAAAGGCAGAAAGTAAAACCGACCGATGAATAATATATAAATTTTGAGCTTTTAGTAACGTGACAAGATATGTTTAAGTAGTCCGGGAACCCCACAGTTCAAAGTTCTTGGGAGCTATCTTTAGGAATCTCGAATGCCAAAAAAGAAAACTCCCTAAAAATTACTCCCTATGTCTCAAAGCCCGTGCCAAAATGCTCGACATAGTCTCCACGCATAAGGCATACAAGGTTTTAGTCTTCTATGAGAAATTTGGAAACCACACTCCCACCGGATGCATACTATGCGATACAATTCAAGGACTTCAGACGTACCGTTTAATCTACGTTCACACTGATAAGAAAACGCTTATATTTAAGCCTTAGTATGTTGGAACATCACACTACAATATTTCATACGCCATAGTAGTCGGGAGTTGCGTAAATAATGCTTGGAGTAAACTACCCGCCTAATTAGTGCACATTTCCAAAGTCCATTCGATTCTTATAGAAACGAAGATTTGGCTTTTTGGGGATTGGGTAAGAAATTGATTTTCACTTGTCCCCTAGGAAATATAGTTTTTTCGGACTTTACAATTGACGTATGATGAAGTTTAATTTGGGAAAATCTAACTGTAGTCGCAGTTTTTTAAAGCACGTTTTCTCTGAAATCCTTTCAAGCAACTGCTTTTGGTCGTATTAAAAAGCTTTCAGAGTTCATTTAATATGAAAATATATGTATATGGTCGAGGTAAGTGCGTAGTGGACAAGACTAATAGTCTTGTTGGACTACGTGAATAATCGTTCAAAAGCTACAAAAATATTATCATGTTTATTGTGTTTGATTTCAGTTATCCCCACCTACCTACCATTTGCAATATTTCAATATAAGTCCTTCTGGTGAAAAATCATATTGCCAAATGCATGTAATAACTACCGGGAATTTTCACTGAGAAGAAAACTACTCAAGCTGTATCGGCGCATTTCAGGCCAAAATTCCAGTCACTGTCTACGGGAATTTCTAAAGATATTTTCAAACCTCTAAGAGATCACAAATGGCAGGCTTCTCAATCCCACAAGCACACAGACAGCGATTTTCGGGCGTTTAGAAACCGAAATATTTCTTATTCTTAAGTAAAAACTATTAAAAAGTCCTTTTGATCGAATGGGTAGGAGAAGTGAATGTATCGTGCGTGCTTTCTCTGAACGATGACGGAAATTGGTAGGACAGCAAAAATCAAGGCAAAATACACGTTACCCAAGTTTGATTTTTTGCGTATATGCTACCAGCGGCATAAGAAATATGCTCGAATCAATGCCAGCTTTTCATCGTGTAAGAAGATGCTGGGGTTTTTATTTCCGACCAAACAGTTTGGCAACTTCGGTCAGGTAATATATTATCTCGGAAGGCTATTCTAAATGTTTCAGCGAAGTGTTTTATTGGCTTCAACCCACATTGCCTATGCACACCTGCTGATACTCATCTGTTTTGAAGAGACTGGTTTCCCATCTCTTGGACCTCAGGCATACAAATTCAGATTTGGATGACTTTGTGTCTGTGTGACATTTAAATCTCGGCAGCTTGAGTGAGTAACGTCATAAACGCGGGAAATCAAGGTCATGTGTGTCATCTGGAGCGTGATGTGGTTTCTCTTCAAGCAAAGTGATTCGCCACTCGTAAATCGATCTTGGCTTAGTTCAACTATGATATGAACCCTCGATTATCAGATTTCAGGCAGAAGGCATTTCCGCGGAAGGTATTTGATTACGTTATGGAATATACTTTGTTCGGCCGACCTAAAAATTGTCTGTAAAGCACTAGCTAAAGGGCAGGTGGCGATGATTAGACTATAAGATTTAAGGAAGTTTATCAGGAAAAAACTGACCGACTGGAGTGACTGTAGATCAAGCTCCAAGACAAGAGCATTATCCACACTGCGTTCTTAAAACATGTCAGATCGAGGAGTGTCGGTCAAACCTGACTTTAATATCCCCTATCGCCGTCAACAGACCAAACTGGAAGTACCTTGAACTAAACTGCCAACCGAACCCGAATTTAAATGCGTGACCCTCCCAGCCCACTGCAGGACTATGGTCAGCTGACGACAGCAAATAAGGCATGAACATTCATGTCAGCGTCCATAGTATTTGCCTCTTAGGCTTACAGTTGTTGGACGTGGGCAACGAGTCTTGCCCCAGGAGCTGGATGGGAGTCCTGACATTTGAATACATAGTAGGAGTTTCAGACTGAAAGAAGTTCACTGATAGACCGCTGGACCCCATAGTTCTCCTCGGCGTTCTGCGATTGCGAGTAATTGTGTAAAATGAAAGCACAGCCCTTTTGAAGTATGGGCTGGGGCCCTGACAGACCTTCAGAAAGCTGCGACTACAAAGGTTAAAACGATAAAAGAAGGATTTAGTTGAGGCTATTCCTGATCTTCTCGCCATTGCTAGTTGGCCACCCTCCCATCCCAGACCAGAATGAATCAAACATGCAACGTAATTCAAATGGCATAAGGGAAACCCCGGTTGTTTGCTTCATGGACATCCGGCCGGTGCTCTTTATCCTATTATTAGAGGGGTTGTGTTTCTCAAAAAGCAAAGTTTTCAAAGCATTATAATAACAGTTGCAACCTTGGTGCTGTTTGGTCTGCGATGGGCTTAAAGTGCGTGGGTTTTGTTAGCCATTCTTATTCTTGAATGTGAGTGTGTTATGGAAAGAACCTGGTGAGGACTGAATATGTAAGCCCACTGCACATATAGAGCGCAGGGGCTCCTGTAATACGGAAAGGATGCCAAAATGGGTTTTATCAGCAAGGTAGACATACGCAGCAACCGATGGAATTTGTGGTGGGCATTGAAAAAACACGCTTTTCTACCATATGTTTGTATATTACTTCAATAAGATACCGAAGCAGGCAATGAAGTTTGAGAGATTCGAATGAGAGGCGTATAAACGAGTGGAAAACAAGTAATCAAATAGTTTTGGTTGAAGAAGACCGAGTTGGGTAGGACTGTGAGTGACAGGCAAAGTGAACCCTAACCTTTTCCCTAGCCCCACGTTCTAGCCAGATCTTAGCCCTAAATTTGGCCATTTTTAAGCTTGGCCAGAACCGTAGTCCCGTCAAAATTAAATAGGTAGTCATACTACAATAATAGAAATACAGGCTAGCCTACTCAATTAATACCATGAATTTTGCAAAAAAGGCAGAAGCCAATACTGTATATGCAAAACTGCTCAGTGGGATAAGCAGATTCAGGTGAGGAAATCGAATTGCTTACGCGCTTTCTGTCCAAGCTAAGAACCCAACGGACTGCGTTATGATGACTGCCGCAACTGGCAGGGTGATTCTGTCGGCGTTAAGTCCGAACCAGCGAGACAGAACAATCCGTCTAACTTACTAAAAGACTTTCCGTAAACGGCGCCAGATGCATTTCGTAGATTCCGTGGCGTTTAGGAGGAAGCAAGTAGCACGCGATGCAATTCTGTTTAACTTTTACATTCTAACTTATCTTTCTGGGATTTCGACAGCCAAGTCAAAAGCCCCTTACAAAATTAACAGATCTGAACAAGTTTTGCCAGAAAGTTGAGTTTTTGGGCTGGAATAGGCATCTGTTACTTGGCCATGCCAGTACGCTTGGAGTTGTGGGTCAAGAGTAGTGTAACAAAAGCCCTCCTGAATCACATTTGCCTACAAAATTTAAAACAGAACAATCCTTGCAATATTGCAACCGCAACTGAAGCTCAGTGACCAAACGCAAATTTAACAGCACGGAGACTAAAAGCGCTGTCAGAAAGCTGTGAATGTCAGAAAAGATAAAACGTTGGCTTGATTGCAGACTCTTTCCCCAGGGGTGATGATTAACTTCGGCCATTAGTGTAGGTCGACACAATTTGTATTCAGTTATAGGTTTTGTCACCCGCAGTCGGTTTAAGTGGGTTCTATGTTGATAAATTTGCCGTTTACTATAATTTAAAAGCGTTACAGTCTGCACATACGTACATCAGCTCAAGCTAGTAATCTCGGAAATTATAAAGTGCCTGACTTGATGTCAAGTTGCACGACGTTTTAGGGTCAACCCCGAAATCTCAATGAACATTTGAACTGAAGACAAGCAACTTCTGCAAAATAAACCGTAATGCCCGTTGTACAAACAAGCCATAGTCTATTTTTTACATGGAAAATATATTGACTCCACACCTAGCATAAGTACTAGTTAAAAGACCAAACACATATTTCGCCAAATTAATAAGTGCGTTCATATCCCGAGCACTGGCCTCCATGTTCTGCACTTTCGAAATCATTAGCTTAATATTCATATGGAGTTCACCAGCATAGAGGACGTCTGAGGGCACACTGAGAAACCGAACTCCTCACAGTCGCGTCAAGTAGTAATGGAAACATCGGAAAAACACGTTTCTGGATTTGTAACTAATGCCTACATTGGGAGTACAGTGGACACTTTCGTCAGACCTCGCATATTTGGGTTCGATAAAATAACATTGCTTTGGATGTTAAATCGCGCAATTATTGTGAAAACCAACCGTACTCATACTCTTCTCCTTCTTAACCCTACTGCTGAAGCAGTCAAAAGTTATCGTTATCCATAGGTACTGCTACAAGACTGAACTTCGCAAGTGTCATCTAAAATATCGTTTGTGGATCATGCTCCCGACTCAACGCGATAGGAAGCCTCGCAGGGTCGTGTTAAGTAGCACGTTTTCCGCATTTTACATCCCAACCCAGTGGCTCTTGCTTCTTATAATGTTTGCTTCTATTTACTTTGTGTATCGCTCATTTGGACTCATCTGGACATACGGACTTCTAAACAAGCCTCTCCATATAGGCAACAATGTCCGCTATTGAAAGCAAATGACCGGTGTTGCAGAGTTCGTATACTCTGCTCGAAAGCTACGTATGCTCGCCACCTCGTCTTCTGATTACAGCTACGGGAATTTTCGCAACTCCTTCTTTTTCAATTGGGGCGGCTGCGTGCGACACAAGCTTTTTAAAGTCAGGACTCTTTGAACAGAGATCAAAGAGTCCAGATCGCTATTGTTTAGTCCAACCGTGTTGCCATACCCCTTTAAGCTCAAAGTAAGGCGAGTCAGAGAGCGCAACTTTGTAAAAATTAAAAATTCATGCAACCATTGCGTAGATGTGCTAGTGTAACGACAGCAAATGAAGGTCGACGCGCTGTATGAACAATCTACGGTTGACTTTCTTTTGTTACATCCGCTAAAAATGCACGTTTGCTCTGTGCAGCTGGGTTTCAAAATTTCAGCGCGGATACTTCACCCTGAAACTTCCGTTCTCGGTAAATGGCTGGTAGAAGGTAGCAAATTACCCTCAGCAGGGTAGAGTAAAAATACAACTGCGGAAAGCGATAAGTGTATGAACTTTTCCCTCGCATATCCCGCATCTATTTATGCAGTTTACTTAACTTCAGTTAGTCTTCACACGGCTGCGGAACTAGCAGAAAAAATCGTTACATTGCCCCGGTACACGAGGACTTTTGGCACAGTCATTCTGGAAAGCAAGGAAAAATATGAAGGGTACGCTGTTAGGAGATGAAAGCGATCGTTATACCACGGTCTTTGGCAGAGTTAAGTTCGTGAAGATTTACAATGACAAAAATAAGAGATTGCGGTAGCGAAACCAGGGCACCCGTAACCTTGAGCTTAATACAAACAAACGACATAAACATCACTATTGCACCACCTTCCCGTGTTAGCTGCTTGCAAGACGACCGACTTAGCGTGAGCCTGAGTGACTGTGAAATGCCAGTCAAGAAAGGAGGCCTTCTGGAGACTCACACTGTGAGAAAGTGGTGATTCACACCTTGGCACTGCCCTCTCTCCTGCTCGATTGGCGTGAATGACCTGGGCCTCCGGATTGGTCTGTGTATGAGCCAACTTCATGTTTGCGAGTGAACTTCTGACAGTGAGATCTGTGTGAAATTGTGGATCCGAATACTCAGAAGGAATTAGGGACGTGATCATTGTTTTCATTTCTACAGAATGGACCTTCAGCTCCAAAACGCCTCCCTGAAGGTAAAACTTTTTTCGATTTGTGCTTTTTGACATACTTGTGCAGTTTAAAGGTCTCCAGTCACTTTCTACCTCCGTTTCTGTGAAAATGACAGGGTAGTTCTAAAAACACCGGCATAGTACCGATGGATGATAAGAAGTTCGCGGGTCGATTTGGCAGGAACTTTTTCTGGGACCCGAAAGGCCTGTATAGAACACACAAAGCAATCCTCCGCATGTTGCTTGAGTTCTGTGCGTCTCTTAAGTCTTAGCAGTCAGAAAGAAGTGTCAAAAATGAGCTAAAAGCCTCACCGAAACTTGGGTCTTAGTTGGAAAAACTGACTTCGTCACTTTGTAGAAGCAACCGGTATTTCAAAGTCTTTTTACGAGGCATTGGTTCTCATGGACAGTTTTTGCCACGTGTAATGAAATGTGCTTTTATGGATGCCTGCTCTCCCAAAATGTGTGCTTTGGATACCGAGGGGTTTTTTGCAGTCACCGAGATATTGTAAGGCAAAAGTGTTTTCGAGATACTGGGCACTAAAAAGAAAACATGACTACAAGTTCCCAGCAAGTTCTATTCTTTAAAATAATTGCTTTCGCAGTCTACAATCTTTTGCCAACGACTTACAGGTTTACAAATCCTGCCCGAATGGGAGTTTGCGTCGCTAGACGCGAGAAATCCAGTAACCTCCGTTTCATTCTTTCCCTCATCACAAAACTGCTTACTTTGCATAGGGCAATCTACCAACCAAAAAACGTAATAATCGATTGGAGAGCTATCGAGTAAGTAGGAGGGGGGGTAAATTCGCCAACTTAAAGACCGGCTTTTCTTCGCTCGACTCTCGCGTTTTCCCTCAAGAATTACCTTCTTTCGACTAACACCTCCCGTTTGTTCCTGAGGTAACGCATCCTTTGCGTACTTCATTTGAGTAGTGTAGACCCCAGCCCTGATTGTTTGACCATCGATGCCCTTCCAGTTGATGATACCGGTAACAGTGCGGCATATACGTTTAATAAAGGTCCGTTGGTAAAACGGTATATTTGAAGAGCCTGGTTCTGCAACAACTGGTGACAACCAACAAGAGTTTCGCTTGTTTACTTTTTCACCAGAAGTGAACGAACAGTAAAGAAATTGTTTTAAGGTGCAAAAGTCGTGGAGACCAAGTAGTTATTTAGCTTTTTGCTCTGTATGTGGAATCTATTTATTCAAACCCCACGATTCTCCCAGTTGATATAAGTGTAACTTACTTGCCTCGTCACTCACAGCAGACTTTTTATATACTCTTCACGCGTTATTTATGATTTTTTAACTGTGTCTTCCTGGTCGATGTGCACCTTCAAGGCGTTATCAATCAAAGGGGGATTCTCTAAACCATAACTGTGCAGTTAGTCCTCTGAGCACACTTTCCCTCAAATGCTATGCATATATTACAACGTACTTCTACCGAATCTGACTCCAGTTTATGCTCGAAGAGTGAACAATCTCGGGTCACACTCGATTCAAATAACATCTTAAAAATGGAGGAACTTCAGAAACCACGCCTTGACCAACTGCCCTACGTACACACACAGGCTAAACAAGTCACGGCAGTTTCAACAAGTCATTATATCGAATTCTGACGAAAAACTGTATGAACATTTTGAGCGACCGATATTTTCACAGGGCAGCCCGGGGTTGGTGGAAGTTATGTCAGCCTGCGTATAAGGAAGACAGGCAACCTGAGCAGTTTCAAGCAAACTTTTAATGTCAGCATGTATAACAGCGCTGTATTTGAATCAAGGCAGTATCTTTATCAACAGTAAACCCTTCGAGACCGCACAGCTTAGCACCAGCGGAATGAAAACCGCAATCAAACAGCTAGGAAGAATTCCGTTCTGATTCCCGCAGACATCTTTGGGACAAGTATTTTGACATTCGAGTATTATAACATAATATTTATTTGATTGTATAGGGCGGATTTTGGTAAAGTTACAGCAGGTAACCAGGCTTATCAAACATTGACCAGAATTCCGAAATACGGTCTCAATCAGAAAAAAATTGCCAGAGCGAGGTTGCAATACTGCTTAGGATGCAGTGTACCACAGAGATTTGATGTATGCCAAAATGCCGGTTTTCGAATGATCATCTTTCCAGGAACATGGAAAATCCCACACTCTCAAAAATGACTACCTAGACGATGTAATTCATGAGTTGATTTTTGGTATCTGTATAAATCTAACCATATTGGGCAGGAAACATAACGGAAACTACCCTTTTTATACTCACTTTGTATGAGATTATGTCATCTTTAGATATCATCGCTCGCCTGTAAACAAGAAAAATGTTAGCATGCTGAAATGACCATTCAGTTAGCATCATATCTGTAAGTTTATTAATGTTGTCTTAAAGTATGCAACATGATTTACTGCAAACTATTATCGGCATTATATGTCGTCTTCCCGGGGGTGTTGAGAGATGTATGATACTGCTGGAATATACAAAATAGAGCATTTAATTTGCAGACCCTGTGTTTTAATGCGTTCTTACGTTGTACTTGAAATAATACATAAAGGTAGAATTAAAATTAGTTGTAAAATATAAAGAACGCCTGCCACGACCATCCAATTAACAGCTAGCCTCCCCGTGGTAAGTACTCGTGGTCGCCAATGTGATTCATGAATTTAGCTTGGGTACGTTCTGCTCATGGACTATTTCCATTTTAACTCGGAACGGGAACAGAATGAGCACTCTTTAATAAATATTAACCAGCATAACGCACAGCAAAATATGACTCTTTTCGTAAAGACAATTTAAAATTTCCTCCGAGCTTATCTTTTACTCCTCGAGTAAAGTCACTGGAGAGGAATTAACAGGTATGACCTTACTTCTTATGCAAAAACTGTTGTCAAATGCAATTAACTTCAACGAAATAAACGTGCGCATGTTGCATTTGTATATCTACTATTAATACGTGAGTAGTGTTCTGAACCTCGGGCTGACAATATCGTATTTGTTGAAAAAATTGGATTTGCCAACAATGTTTTTGAATGGCCGGCTGACCTGAACGCAGAACGGTAAAAGAGAGGTCCCAATTTGCATAGCAGCCTGTAAGTAAGGCCGTTTTTGGTTTTTAGTCGCTTTTTCGCCATCGTGTCAAATTTTTATTTCAAATTTCACTCCACGCCAGACATGACAGTTCGTACTCACTTCGGCTCCCTTAAACCTAGTGTGGTTTTTCAATTACCTTTTTCTAACTTGCCGTCAGATGGTGCGCGAGTGATTTATTCACCAACCCCTAGCTCACTGACCTTAAAGTGCCAAAGATTGCTACTTGGTGTGTAGTTGACTCATCTGCAGTTCAGCTACTCCTTACGAATGAACTCGCTTTAAATGGTCTGTCAGCCGGCAGTTACCATTGTGGAGAACTGCATCTCTGACATTCGTGTTTGTTAGTACTACTAATAATAATGATATCAAATCTGGGCTAGTCCGCACAATGGGCACGACTTCGCAGTAACTCACTTTCCACTGCGCCGTAACAAACAACGAGTTCAAAGGTGCACACTTAAATTTCCCTCAAATCAGCCGCGCTGAACATCGGGTGCGTCGTGCGACGTGACAGAAGTGGTTTAAGACAAGTGTTGTAGTTCCATGCCACTGAAGGCTGAGCTTAACATAAGTTCTTTAAACGCAACGTGTACTTGGTGGAAATCTGTTCGGGTTAGTCTAGCACGCCGGAGGGGGGTGTTTCAGGTTTTTCCAATTTAGAAGACTTCTCTAAAGTTTGTTGTCCAGCTTTTGTCGCTTAATTGCCTGCCAGCGATTAGCATAAGATTTATGAGCGCTTGTGGGGAAAAACATTCACGTAGTCAGTGCAACGAGTTTTCGTCTTCTATTTTAAAAGTGGCCTTTCGGCTTCAAATTACCCAAAAGAAGTCACTTTAAAACTAGTGAGGATATAACGGTGTGCCCATATGTGTGATACAAGTTCTTGTGCTTTGTACTCGTGAAAATACTCCCTTGCCTGTTCTGTCGGGTACTAAAGCGTCAATGAAGCAAGCAGTCCAAATCCATGTTAAGGGGTTTCAACTTGGCTTGACAACCTGATTTGTTGCAGGGAATATTAGTACTTTTTTAAATAAACTGTAACGACAGGCTTTCATCTGCTGACACGCAGTTTTATGCTTGCTGTAATACGAAGAGCTTGAGTTCCCAAAGTGTTTTACAGTTGTCAGGGCCTCTAGAAAGAGTACTTATGGGAGACGTGGGTATAAGAGAAGGAGCAGATACTTGGAAATTTCTGAATCTTTCTGTAAACTGAAATTTAACAAACAATCTCATCCGAGAGGAAAATATTGATCTACATTTTACCCCTAATAAACGGAATAGGGTTCGTGAAAGTCACCAACAGTGAAAAGAGAGGCTGGAATGTTTTGAGATTTGCCTCGCAAAAGACTGCCGGAGAGGATTTGAGTCAGACTCTCTCCCGCTTTTGTCTTGTCAAATCCAGATCAGAAACCGTTAAGGTTTCATTTAGGGCGCGTTTGCTGACCTACCCTAGTTTAAAGGTTAAACACGAAGGTATTGCATTTTGCCTTGAAATTCAAGCCCAGAGTCCGAGCAGACGATTGTATGGTTTATTTCATCCTACAAGCCTACTCGTGTGGGTTCAGTAGTCTGGCCAAGAGCCAGTGTGGAGGATGAACGGGAAACTCTTAGCCCACACTGTTGACCCATAAAGAGGTGTCCCTTTCCCAATCTGGAACCAAGATGAATTCCGTCTGCGGCAGTCCATGTGTATATCAGACGCATTCCCGGAACTGGCTGCGTTGCAGGCGCGCTGAACCATCACAGGAGCTGGAGTTGCCTATGACACGCATGTTTTCGGGTTACGCTGAGTCCGCGCAAGGATATAACTAACCCTATAAAGTCGTATGGTGCGCTTTGTACCTATGTAGGCCTTCATCCCACGCCACCTACTGCATGCAATCTCGGGCAGCCGACCGGCACGGAGGAGAAGGAAGGGGGAATGAGGGTCGATCCCGGTAAATCCTTCGTCATTACAAACCAACTCACTCATCGACACACTACATCTGACGCGCTATCAGTCAGAGCTTGAAGGATTGTCAAGTAACGGGCTAACTCAGGCCTTCTGATTAGAACTGACAGTCAGCTGCACCGGTCCCTTAAGATGCAGTCCTTACGGTATTTTTGCCTAGTTGACATCCGAGTCGCCCTTATCGTCGGGGACGAGACCGCGTGTGGCCACTGGACTCCCGCCTCCCCTCGGTCGTCTTGGCCCCGCCTTGCCATCAGGGAACAGTAATTTTTGGGGGTGAGAGGGAGGCAGATGCAACGTAAGTCTACCTAAGTATAAACGAATTTATGCGCAAACCACAGCTGCTGGGTCCAGCTCGAGTGACAGCGATGGGCGCCGTCACTCCCGAAGGTCATACTATCAGGCATTAGACGCCAACTCTTTCTCGCCGAATACTGAACTAGGAGGGGGAGCACAAATGGTCAGAAAACTCAACTTTACATTGTTAATTGTTTTTGTTGACTAACTTCCGAGAAAAAGCTGAATACAACCAAAATTTGCTAAATAGGCCTGATTCATTAAGTACAATTTTGGAAATGCCCCCTGTGATAAATTCTTATTCTGGAATATACACAGGTTGCTCTGCTCTTCAGTAATAACGGCCACGGCTCGCCATCACCTATCCTAGTTTTGTTGCTTTCCCCTCTAAGCTGACAAGTATCGAGCTCGTGGGACAAGACACTTATTTTGTGAAAAAAAACCAGAATGTGTGGTATTTGTAAGTCATTCATGCGTAAAGGGAATCAAGTAAGATAGTGAGTTGCAATGGCTATACTCCCTCAAATTGTATCACATCGAACGCTGTTCTGAGCGTTTGCTTCAATCCAATCAACTCGGCGTTTTATCAAAACAACGATGCACGACAGTATTCACAGTCGAGTGGACAAAGATTGAATTACCCCCAGCCAAAATGCCTCCAATAAATTTACCGAAGTTGGCCTGGACTATCAAGTATGTAGACTGACCTATTTTTTGCTATCAAAAAGGGACAAAATTCCCCCTCAGTTACTTTTATGGAGGAAGCAAAGGGGCCTACTATAGGGCAGTGTAGATGAAGGGCGCCAAGAGTCGAAAGAAAGTTTGAGTCCTGCATATCAACGAAGTCAGGTTTGGCGCGTTTTGTTTTTGTAGTAGGAGCTATCTATCCCGTCACCTAGCTCATTTGCCTGAGCAATATTGCTTACTTCAGGGTCAACTGCCACGTAATTAGGTTAGCAATGAACAAAGCACCTACCAACTAAGTGGAAACTCGGTACAGCAGTTAGAGCGCAGATTAGCAGTGTACACTACTCGTGCAAGCGAGCATCGTTTCGTCGCCCAGCAGTCATTGAACCGGTTTAAGGGGTCGGTCTGGATGAAAAGTACATCAGATCAGTGAAAATCTCTTGTACTTACGAGACCTGAACTTCACCCTGCATGGCGACATGTAAAAAAAGCAAAATGAACTCACGCATGGCTGAATAGGTCAGACGGAAGCAGTGACTCCGTCCTTGGGAATGAAGATGAGGATCAGCAGGTTCTTGCATTACACCCGTGAATTATTTTCATCAGTCGACAGTGTTCACTAACACTGGTCTCCTTTTTCTGAGGTGGTCAACCGTCGATGTAGGCAGGATGAAAGGTCAGTTCCTCTCAGTATGGGCTAGTTTTGCTGATATTCTACTACCAACCATACTTGTGTTTAAGCCTATACAAATACATTGTATTGGTTCTTCGTCTAAAGCGGAAATGGAAAGTTTAAGTTATCGCCGGAGTAGAAAGCTCCATTCCTTCCCCACTTCAAACAGACGAATTTTCGGCGATTTGTGTGGCGATAACCGGTCTTTGCTAAAGTGGTGAAAACGGCCCTTAGGCAGTATCATTCTCATGGGTAGTTCGATTTAAACGACCCAGACGGAATACCCTGTTTGAGTTAACATCTGTACCAGACTATATTTCTTGCCCGGGTTGCTAGACACAACAACACCGCTAGTCCCACGGCAACCTGCTAAGCAATTTCATATGGCCCTGCCCTTTGATTGGTAATTTCCTTGAAGACCGCGCTAGTCCGCTGTTCTCCGAAATCGCTACTACTGTATTGGACTTTTTCCCCTTTAACTAAACTGCCTTGTACACATCACGTTCTCCAGTTACTGGGTGTGGCTCATAAATCACATCAAAAAGACCATCTTTCCACCTATATCATCCCCGACTACTTATATGATTGCCCAAAATCATTGTCTTGCTGACTTATGACAAAAATCCTGTTTGCTGTTTACCCAACAAACACGCTTTTCTTCTGATCAGTCTCCGATAGCCTTTGGTGTGCAGGCCAAATACGCTTATTCTTCCCTCTCCCTCTCTTTCACCTCAGAATTTGCCTGTATCGTTTCTAAGGTCTCCTCTATCTGAGGCATTAACTGTAACATATCTTGGCTCCTCAGCAAATCCACGCTTCAGGCAGAAAGGTTGCCTACTTCTCAAGTGAACTCTGGAGCAGTGCCAGTCCATTCTTGAGTGACTAACTGGCTTAGGGTTTCTTTTAACAGGATAAGAACCTAGTTTGACCTGCTTGAGTCGTTCTTTACGTCTTAACAGTCAGTCATAGTTGTACATTTGGTAGACTTTCAGGTCAGACAGCAAAAAGGTTTTACTTTTAAATGACGTTCAACTCTTCAGTAGAGAATGTTACCATCTCCATATTTTGCGTCTTCTAAATTCTTTAGCCCCTACACTAACCTTTACTTATGTCGTTTCATGATCGAAGAGAAAGCATTGTTCGGCCATCTCAAGTGTCACCTATTGGCTTTTCATCTGCGCAAAAGCCCGACACATTTAAGCAGTCAAGAACGTGCCACTAATCAACGCTAAAGTATTTGGTTAGTCGTTGTAAAGTCAGACCATGTGGTCACACTGCCTGCTCGTCTCCTGCTTAATTACCTAGGTGGGAACAGCTGTCTGTGTTTCTTATTTGAGGTTCATCTGTTTAATCAAGAGTGTATGTTTAAGAATTTTTATTTGCCATAGAAAACAAAATGGGGAAGATTGGGGGGCCAATCAAAGACAAATCGTATGCATTCATTCCTAGCTCTGGAGACACTGAAATAGTCCCCTACTTAAGCCAGAAATGTACCCGTCCCACCTATATAACGTGTACGCGTAGATTTTGCTGTTTAGAAATTGTTATCGACAAACATTAGGAAAATCATGATGGCCGTCAGTCAACTATGTCTCGAAATCTAAGTCATATTAGCAGCCTTTGTTCGTGTCAGTAACAGTTCTCAGTTGTTGTTAGTTGCCGTTATTCTGTCGCTTATGGCTGCCCTAGAGCCGGAGCTCCGGGGAAAACCGGAAATGTCTAAGTCAAACTGGACTGCCGCTGTTGTTCTGATATTGATTTCCTTCAATCGGCATCTGTGACGTCCCAATTAATCGTCACATGGAAGGAAAGCGTAGGCTGTTCCGGTATTCTATACCGGAAATTGCATGTTTCTTGATAAATTTGAATGGTCCCGTTCTCAGCCGATAAACTGTCAATAATGATCTAGTGAAACCGAGCTCTAAACAAGAAATGAATTCCATTTAGTAGTATCGAAACCAATCGCTCCAGCAATTAATCAATAATGAATCCATAAATGGTCGATAGCGAGTTCCACTATTCGGTTTAAGAGAGGGGCCAATTCATTCTACCTAGGCCCGTTATTTAGAACAGGGCCTGCTTTTCACTAACGGGAGCACATACGAAAACACCGCCAAAGATATTTGTAATATTTTGAGTTCTAAATCACCGACAGGAAGCTTACCCCAACTCCCAGTATTGGACGTTTTTGTTTCTTTTACGATATGGCTCTATTTCTACAATGGCGAGGCGTGAGAAGGGTTTAAACATGGATAGCCTTCTTTTCAAAATACAAACCGCTTTGCCTCCCGGAAATTCTGGGCGTGAAATCGCCGAAACATATTGGTTTTTCTAAGTTCCACGAATATTCCCATGTTTCTATTGCAAAGTCAATTTGGCAAACCCGTGTTTTCGGTAACTCTTCATCAGGCCAAAACGGTTACATAGAAGTTTAAGTTATGCGAAGTTACATGGCTTATAAGTGATTCAGGGACAATTAACATCCATCGTTCCCACGCCACTCGTGCTATGACGTGGTTTTTCACAGCAAACGTTTCTTACCACACCATCCCTGAATGTGGAAAGTCACCCAGTACGATCTGGATCCCCAGATTCGGTTCCTCAAAGGTTATGCTCCAGTATCAAACTATGATCGGTTACAAGAATAAGTTGCTCTTCTTTCAGCTTATGTACTTCAACATCCGGGGTCGCGGGGAACTCATTCGTTCCATACTCTACGCCGCCGGAAAACAGTTTACCGACCAAAGGATTGACCTCAGGGACTGGCTTGCCCTTAAACCGAAGATGCCCTTTGGACAGGTGCCCGTTCTTGAGGTGACGCCGCCATCAGGAAATACAATCCTTCTTACAGAAAGCCTTGCAATTGCTCGTCTCTTGGCAAGGGCCTTCAAAATGTACGGCAGTAGCCCAATGGACATCTACTACATTGAGCGAATTCTGAGTGTGGTGAGTACCCAGTGGCAGAACGAACGGAGTATTTTCTTGCATGAGATCTAACACTTCAACTTTTGTTCGGAAAATGAAGAGCTAGAGAGCGATTTAAAATTGGCAGGGACGGTCGGCCGAACGCGTAAATTGTCTACCCATCTATGCTACAAACGGAAAGTGTGGTTGCACAAAGCTGTGCCAAAAGAATTTGGCGCCATATGTCAGCCTGTCAAGTCAGCCGTGAGTAACTCGAAGTCTAAACAGTCAAACTTTAAACGTCTTCAAGTGCCATCATTGTCAAAAATTCTGTATGCTCGAAGTTAGGCATTCGCAGAGAGAGTTCCCACGTCTTTGCTTCTGAGAATTTTCTGGAGAGTTAAGTGCAGCAAATTAGCGTAAGATGTGGCAGATCGGTGCCTTCTCAGGTTGTCCAGGAAAAAGACCTTAAATTTTAGAGATCCTTAAATGCAAACCGTGGATGAAATGTGGAAGAGCACAGCAGATGTTGGCGCACGAACCATGGGTTTGTATTCCGGAATTAAACCCGGTTGTTTTAATTTCCTCGCATTCCGCATGCGAAATTGCCGACCTCAAGGTTCCCCGCCTAATTTCCATCCCTTTCTGGCGGATTGTTGTGTGGGGCAGAAATCATTTACGGACAGCCCTACAGCTTTCTAGCCTACCGATATTGTCATGAACAAAGAGCCAGTTAAGGCTTCTGCCAATCCAGACTTCAAACTCAAATACCCCGTTGGGTAGGTGGTGATATGTTGCGAAACAGTAGTCCTTTTCGAGAGGCTAAGGGACTTGGAGTTCTAAATAGCAGGATTTGTACGAAGCCCTCCCTGGCGACAAAACAGCGTTCGTTCGAAGTGTCGGGGTTTAGTTCATGGTTATCAGCAACTGGGAGTTTATCCACTTCACCCGGTAACTTGTGCTCGATTGTTTGACTTGGGTGAGGGACGTAAAACCACGAGTCATGGAAATATGGAGAGCACTTCCAGACGCTGGAACGTGACATTCGTCTCAGGCGCGAGGTAGTTGAAAACACCATGAGCCAATAGGGTTGTTGGTCTTAATTTTGCCTATTTCTCGCAAAAAAATGAAACCGGTGGTTTTCATCGCAAAGCATCGGCCAAAGTGGTCAAGCTGCCACAAATAAAGTCCTGCTAGGGAAGACTGGTAAATCCTGACTTGGAATCAAAACCACTTTACCAACACCTGAGGACCGGGTAATTCATTAGAGGGAAAAATCATTAAAATAGGTCTGCCAATTTAAATGGATTTAGTGGGAAAACAATAAACATTTCGTACATTCGAAGACATAGAGTGGTTAAGTCTAACTCTGCTTTAGATCTTTCCATGACTCTTATCACCCCTTAGATAGTCTACCCATGCGCAACCATCTTTTCTCATTGCAGAATGCTGTAGTGGCCAATGATGTATATTCCCTGATGCTCAAAAAAGCCTCTGATGTTCATCTTCACCTCAAAGATGCCTACATAACGGAGAAGTTGGATGTGAGTTTTCTTGCAATGTTGCCTTTGAGAAACCAAGAGAATCCAGTTGCAGTCTAGGTTTCCAGCTAGTGCATCGACAACATACTATGGGAAGTGAAACTTTCAAACGAAAGCTATACTACTGCTTCCAGGCAACGTGTCCCAGTAGGGGTCATTTAATTAGACTTTTAAGAAGAGACGGGCATGAATGCCTTCACGTAGGGAGGCAAAATGACGTTATGACTGCATTACTCAAACCCCCAGGAGGAATCTGTGACCCGAAAATACACTGATACGTCTTCGATAATGCAGACATCTGATGGCTTGAAGCCCTTTGTGCGGTGTGTTAGGTACCCAAACCAGACATTTATTTTGGGGCCTTTAAGTCATCTCTTAAATGGGATTACCATTCGCTAGATTTCATATTCGCGTCCTCGAAAATTTAGGCGCTTGCGTCTACTTATCTGTTGAAAGTAGCTCTTATAGGGAGAGATAAAGAAATATCAGTAGGCTGAGGCTGTCACCATCGCCTCTAGTCGACACTCCTGTGGATGCGGTCTCAGAATTTGTGGGCTATAAAAAGAAAAACCCAAATAATCAAAGGGATCGAACTGACTGCTTTCGAAAAGTTACGCCGAGGTTGGTCTCAGACATCTTCATGGTCAGTGAGCCTTAGGAATCTATGCTTCCAAGCTTTCCAACCCAATTTTGAAGCAACCACCTTTCGATTCCTCTAATTTTGACTTTTCGTCAAAAAGTCGATTCTAGAGTTCATGAAGGAGATGAACGGACCGTTTATTGGAGGCAACAGTGTGACCATTGCGGACTTGGATCTCCTAATCCTGCAGGACCTAGTGGACAGGGCTTACCCGAATCTTAAACACGATGTGAAGGAGCGCTTGACGACACTGAGAAACAACGTCTTCAGGGAGAAGCCTGGCTTGGAACGTTACTACAGATCGCGACCTCAAACGGACTTCTAGGAGTTGAGATACATTCGCATAACAATTGGACGGAGGTGGATATAATTAACTGCGTATCTTAGTTTTCTTTTAATAAACGTTATAAAAAAACTCATGTGCGTATCAGACCGGATAGAGGAGGCACGAACGGTGCCACATGAGTCGTGATTACGCCCTTACCTATGCCATTTCGGTTCTTTCGAAACCGAAAAGTCAAAAATTTCGACGACGATCGTTTTAAAGTTTTAAAAGTACACAAGCCTATTTGGTACTTTTCCTGTGTTAAGGTACTAAAAAAGGGTAGCAGTATTAAAGATAAAAGACAATCTACGCCTACAGTCGAAGGCCAGAAATGCATCTGCGAAATCAGCAGCAATCCACACGTCTACTGGTCTGAGAATGCATCTGTACTGCCTGTGCGGGCTTCAGGTGAAACCTGCCGTAAGGCGGAATGGCCGACAACAAGATTCTCAAGTCAGAAGGTAGGAAAACGAATTGGGTTGGACAGTCCTTACTGATGAGGAAGTGCGTACTAGAGGCTCAGCAAGCAATTGCCGTGAGCTCTCTCCAGGTTCGGTGTATTCATCGAAATTCTGAAATGCACTTTCAGTTCGAAAAGATTACTCGACAAGTAGGGTTGTCACGTTAATTATCGTGTTGCATAATGTCAAAATGTTCCAGGCACGTGAGGATGCCGGCTTTCGAGCGAGCTCATTGTCGACCGTCTGCGTTAAGTACATGCCGTAAACAAATGGCTACTTAAGCAGCATGAACTGTTCTCCATGATTTTTGATGTCCTTATAGATCTAATTATATTTTATAAAAACACATGCACAAAAATATTCTTTCGTCTAGTCACTTGGTAGAAAATTACGCTTTATCCTAATTTTATACTTGAAGAAGGACTATCTTCCGGTCTTAAAAAAGGTTTCTAATCATGGGATTTTTCAAGACCGTGAAATGCCCAGCCATACAGCATCGCATAAGCATGCTTATTAATGCTGTTTATAAGGTGGACGGCGTGGTCCACATTCATTACAAAATTCTATAGGCCCCACATGTCCTCTTCACAATAGCATACAGAAATGTATGATTTTCCCAGCACAGAAAGCAAACAGCTTGCACTTCGGAAGCCCTGAATGCTAGTGTAGCGGCAGGTCGGGTTCAAAATCATTCGGGAATTAAGGAAGTTTTTTAAAACCAAAAGATACTATTTTCTACCAAACGAGTAGGAAAAGGAATATTTTTGCATGTATTTTCATCAAAATATATCTGAATTTACAAGGGTATCGAAAATTAGTTGAATAATCCATGCCACTTAAGTAGTCATTTTGACAGAACGTAGTTTATGCAAACGGTCGATAGTAGGCTCATTTGGAAGCCGGCATCCTGACGTGGCTGGAATATCTTAGCATTATGCGACGCAATGACTAAGCTGACCATCCTACTCAAGTAGTCTTCTCGGACTGAAATCACATTTCAGAACTTCAGTCCACATTTCATGAGATAGGATGCTGTGATCTCTAGTCAACTGCTTGTCTGGCTGACGTCGTTTCGATAACCGTCTACACAAGTTTGGACCGAGAATGCGTGGAAGATAAATAGGGAGCGGAGCTGCATAGCAGGAAAAAACGGAAGCAGGTGAACACGGTCTGTAAACAGCTGTGGTAAGTGCAAGCACAAATACGGGGGTAAAGTTAACAATTGAACATCACAATAATAGCACACAGAGGACATAGACTAAATAAAACATAAGTCTTTCGGACATTTGTACGACCGCAGTTAGAGTTCGCTATTCAAGCGTGGAGACCCTGTAGCTATTGATAAAGTCAGCGAAGTTTCGTCTCGGTTGAAACGTAGACACACCTAACCGTTCAGTGCGTTCCAAAGTTGTCAGGCTTCGCAACTAACTTTCAAATCAAGCAGTTTTGTGCTTGGCTCTAGAAGGGACTTTCTTGCCGCGGACCAGGTGTCAACTAGCAGTATTCGGGGGGCTGTAGAAGAAAAGCTGTGTGCAGCTTTTGGAAGTGCCTTCTGATGAGAAAGAGCCCCTTGTGAGCTCTAGTCGCAGCCTTCACTGGCTGCGAGGTTTTCCAAAGTAGTCATTCCAACGTCCGCAGTATAGACGGCGCTTTGGGCGACCCAGTCACCGGAGCGCAAGGCAGTGGTCAAAGTCGGGACAATAAGACTTGGTAGGGGCAGGATACAATGAGCCCAATCACTGCGTCCTAACGTGAATCAAGTAGCACCTATTGCAATGCCAATAGCTGCTCTGGTTATCTTGCATGAAAGAGCCTCTGCTCCCCCTGTAACGCGCACATGCAATGAGAGGGCCGCAAATAACCTCCAAGACTAGAATAAGAACCAACTTTTCCTAAATGAACTTTTTTAAACGGGGAAGCTGAGGCAGGAAGCATTAGGCGACGCCTCGAGAATGTACTCTACTGCACTGTAGGATAGTTTGCATATCCAAACAACGCGCAAGCATTCTTAGGTCAATAACGACACCCTTTCTTTCAATACGCACCATCCTAACGAAGGACGGCTGAACCCGCCCTTCGGTAGGTCCAGATTACTCTCAAAAACTGCCGTAACCCTCTGCATCGTTAACTACTTGGCGCCCGTTCTGGACTAATACTGTTGCCCTTTGTATTTACTTTCCAACATTCCGCTCATCAATGGACAGGGCTTGCTCGCCTTCTCCAATAAGAGTACGGGGAGCAAGCGTGCTTGTTAAGGTTATATTCCACCCTTTAGCTCCCGGGCGTCCTTCCCCTTCTGATTCTTGTTTGAACGACCTGAGACCAGGAAGAACAATGTTGCTTCTGATCGCGTCGAGCTCACTGATTGCCGATGCTCGGCTGTCGATAACGAGAGGTTTGCTAGCTCCAAAGTCAGCGAGACAGAGTTGTTGAGACGACAATTGACTCCACTGCCTTCTAAGCCACCCGCACGCCTTCTTGCAGCCGTAAAGGTTGCCTCACTAACGCTGCCTCCCTGACTCTTGATTTGGGAACCCTCTAGTTGTCGACTGTTGTGCACCGCCACACTCCGGAACGAGGTATGCGTCATCCAAGCGAGGTGGACATCCAACAATACCGCATTCGCAGATCAGGGGATTCGGAAATTAAAGAACAGAAAATAAGGCGTAAACGAAACACTCTTTTTCAACCGAACCCCCAGTTCCAGCAGGAGTGCGAGCGAGCTGGCTGAATGATGAAAAGTAAGTACAATTATTTGCTTACTGCTGGCTATGGCCTAGAAGTGCACAAGTAATGAAAGTGGTTCAAGTCAAAACAGTTGATCAATCAGCATCGTGGGAAGCGCCTATGATCCACGGAATGAACGGTGTAAATGCCGAGTGAGGCGGTTGCGTTTTGGTAAATGTTAAAGCAGCTGCCTCGGACAGTGCGCTGAATACGATATGTGTCCTGGGCTATTCTGCCGAGAAAATTCTCGAAGAGACGTCCTTAATTAGCCAGGAGACACTCTGTAACAGATTCTCTCCGGTAACGGCGCTGCATCCGTATATGCTCCAGTGGTGCGTCGTGATGTCCCGCAGATTCAAGGCCTCAGATATTTGAGCTGGAGTCAGGGAGCCGGCCAGATCCTATAACAAAAGACAGACGAAAACTCGCGGTACTATGCCGACAAGGCAGAATAAGGGACGATTACAAAATAAGGAGGGCTTTGGGACGCTCAATGATCGTTCTTACGGAACTCACTCTTTCTATTGTGCCTTACGGGCTCTCGCGAGCCTAAACAGCAGCAGCATGGCGGCGCATGATATAAGCAGAATGTTATTACCGACAAAGACAAGGGGGACTGGAATGGCCATTTCTGGCTTATTGGCCGTCATCAGCCAGTCATGCCCAACCCCGAAGTGTGGAACACCTGGGGCCCGAACTCGCTACCTGTTAGTTAGAAGTCCAACGCCTCTAACCACTGGGCCATCTCAAGCGGGACAGACTGTAAACAATGAAGAGCCCCAAAGGGCACCCATGATTGAGCTCGCCGTTGGAGGTGCGGTCTCTCCTCGGGAAGACGAAGCCCAAAAAACAATAAGGGGTAAAAGGAAGCAAAAACGACTCAAAAACAAAATACAGATGTCCGCAAAGTAGGTCGGATGAGCAAACAGACATAAGCACAAATATGAACAAGTCAGACCACTAAATTAATACAGGTTTTGGTAAAAGGTCGAACATATTGCCAGTAAATTTCCTGAGTTGGGCCACACGGCGGACCAGATTTCAGTGCTCAGAATAGTTGGTTTAGTGATGGCTACGACCAAGGCAGGGAATAGACTAACTACTGTGCCGAACACAAAACATGAGTACTCACCCCCAACATCATAAGACACCACCACTGCCAGAATCATTACTGAGGTTACCCCCCAGGACATCACCAGTAATCTTTGCCGCCATCATGCAAATGCCTGGTCGATCGCCTGTGAACTCACCCCACTTCTACCTCAGAAACAGCGCCTGTAGCCCCGACATACATCCGTGAGTCACGTCTTGCCTGTCGGCACTGTCCAAGGATGTTCAGACAATGTATGGCTCAAGTCGTTAACATGTGCAATCACGAAAACCCACGGTGGGGCAGCATCTGCAATGCGTTCAAGCAACAACTCTCCCTACCGGCACACGCAAAACCCATTTGAGCTACACATGGCCACCCATATTCGGTCGCACGCGTATAAACACTGGCAATCACCACAACCTTACACATCATTCACGTAACAGTCATGAGATGCAGTTCACTAGCACCGCTGTGAAGTGCGAAACACCGCATGTGAGATGATGCAGATCTCGTTTACGTGAGATGCGTGCCCACTGGCGTGGCCCGGCACATGCGGAGCGGGGACTGGGTTGTGCGTGGCACGCGTAGAAGGAATGTTTAAATCTGCCGATTAATACGTCCGATTATCACTCATTCGGCCCGATTCGAACATGCCGGTAGCGCATGTAAGAGATGCCCACGAATAACAAAACCACCTTCAGGGATGCCGGCAAGGGAACCCATGAATATGCCCCAATCAGTCACGGCGCCACAATGATACCCATTTGACCTTGAGCAAGCGCAACCCCCCCTGCTCTAGTGAAATGGGGTGATAAATGAGCAATGCCCGTTTTGTTCGACCTCCCTTTCGGTTTGGCCTGCTGTAACGTGAAACCTTCTAATCTCTGAACGTGGGGCAGTTGAATTCCTTGCCCAAAACGTTCGACTGCAAGTACACATCATTCGGTGAACATCTCCCCTTATGATTGCTGGAAGACGTATGTCCACTATATCCAAATGGAGACCCTGATCATGTTTTCAAGTGAGATTGGGTTGAGTTCAAGACCCAGTTAGGAGCGTCATGCGTTTCCCCCTGTAGGTTATACCGTGATGAGACCCAGGTAAATCGTAGGGGCTGCTCGATTGCTATTAGGGTTCTTGATGCCCTCTAAAAGTTCTTCATAACGTTTCAGCGTTCTTCTGAGCAGCGAGAAGGCTTTTTGTGACCGTTTACTATCACTACAACTATTCGTGTCCATTAGTTCCGTCGTTATGTTTATTGTACAGGAGAAATAAATGGCACGGCCGCCAAGTTCAACAAGCCAGTTTAATCAAACAAGTTTTTCCCCACAAACCACCGGCAATATTTGAAACTGAGTTGCTATTTCCCCTTCTCCAATTACCCATGGCGCAGGAAGTTCACTACGTTGCTAAACTAAAGCAAATTACCTCGTTTATTCAGGTTGATCAATAACGTCGCCCACTGCCCACGCCCGCGCGCCCTTAAAGGAAATGAAGTTCTCGAGTTGACGGCTTATGAAAACAATAGTGAAATCTGCACCTGTTGCTCTTGCTCTCGCCTTTCCTCAAGATGTATTCAATCGTGGGTGCAAAAAAGGACAAGGAAGAAGACAAGATAACGCACCTGTTTGTTTGCCAGAACTAAGAGGGTAGCACCCACAAGACGCTCTTCAAGCAGAAGCTTCCCCAGTTCCTCGCGACAGTCGTCAAGTCGAGGGCGATCTGAACTGTCTACTACCCAAATGAGGGCATCAGTGGTTTCAAAGTAGTTGCGCCAATAGGAGCGAAGAGAACGCTGTCCACCGACATCCCACACATTAAGCTTGTAGCTAGGAGAAGAGGCAGGTTCGAGATAAGTCGCTCCAGCCAAACGCAACATGAACGGTTCGTAGGTGAATTTACCCCATGTATTCAAGCGTTTGTATGGTGAAACCGAGAGTCGGCGCAATGGTTCCAATGTCCTCGCCGTTGAACTTTTTGACGATGGTGGTCTTGCCGGCATTGTCCAGGCCGCTGTAGACAGCAGAGCAATTCACACACAAAGACTTAGTAGTAAAAAAGCAACTTTAACAGTCCACCTCTTTCGTTGTTGCAACTGCTGCCAAAGACAAATATACGTTCTAAAAGTCGTGCCGTAAAAACCTGGAGTACGTGCATGGTGACCAAAACTTACCATCATCCCCATCAGTACTTACAGTCTAATCAAAGTTGCCACTGATTGCTGTCGGATATATACCTTGAGGGGTTACTCCGGTGAGGAAAGAGGACCAGAGTGACGTCCGCATATGTAGTGCAAAATCGTAGCTGGTGGCAGGCCTAAGTTGGCGATTATTGCCGAGTAGAGCAAATATAACCATGACTGTTCTGTCCAATCCCCCTTGGCTGAGTGTCTTTCTGCCAAAACGACTCATTTGCAGTATCACATTCAGGCGGCTGTCACGTAATCATTGTTGATTATATGAAAGTGAGAGGCGCGTTCGCAGGTTCGGTCAGATTGTAGGATGAAATAGGTTCATATGCTTTGTCTTTTAACACAAGTCTTGATATCCCCTAGGTGGTCGCATAGAAGCGGTAAGTATTACCGAAAAAGATAAGGGGGACTGGGGTAGCGATTTTCGGCTTCTTTGTAACCGTCAGTTTGCCATATCCCAACTCCACACCCATACGATCTAGGATTTGAATCCTGACCCATGGGGGCTTTCTGCTTAATGTTCTATAGGCTAGGTCAAGGATCCGAAGATTGCCGGGTGCGGCAGGGAATATTCAAACTAACACGAGAGTTATGTCCAGGTCTCGGATTTTCCCGGCCCAGAGTCTGGGGTATGGCTGTCTGATGAGAATAAATTAACTCGACGTTATTACACCGGTCCTTCCGCCCCTGCCATTGTCGATAATAGTTTTGGATTGTCAACCTGTTTTTCATTGATGTTTCGGCGTAGTTTGAATAATTCAAATTGATCCAACTGTGAAAAACTCGGCGCCTCGGTGGGATTCAAACCCACGTAGTAATGGGAAGGCTTTAGTACAGCCACCGAGGCGCCGTTTTTTCCCAGATTGGTCAATATGAATTATTCAAAATCTGCCAAAACATATATGAATTACGTGAGCCTGGTAGTCATCTGGTGGATTCTAGGTGAATTACTTAGAAAATCCTGTTTGGACAGTCAACTAAATATATCAGAATTGGTGGATTCCAGACGTTGCAGTAGGTTGGGCGGATAACTTGACCCAAATGTGATTAAACTCGCGTCGCCCGGCGGGGCCTCGTACCTCAAGTGGTTGGAGCGTTGGCTGTACTAAAGCCTTCCCCTTACTGCGTGGGTTCGAATCCCACCGATGCGCTGGGTTTTTCACAGTTCGGTCAATATCAACCTGTTTTTGTCACAGCCAACCAAGTCTCTAGTCACGGGTTAGCGCGCATGCGCCACGTCCAGTGAGACGGTGGGGGCGTAAGAGATCAGTGGCTCAAACGCCGAGTCCTAAAAGTGGAGGGTCGTGTGAGGAAGATTACTCACAAAGATCCAATTAGATAAACTTGAAGAGCCGTGACAAAAAAGGATGTTCTGACTACAAAGCTCGACGAATGACACTAGCTAACCCTCATGCATGTTTCAAAAGTTGGGACCATTCTAGCAGACCCGGCCAAACAGATGCCATAGAAACGTCAATCAGGGGACGTCTTCGATAGCTAAAAGACACCGCTTGTCTCGGTGACCATGAGTTCCAGTATCTTATGCCTACCGATGCGAGAGCAGTGAGGTGATATGGACTTCCGAAAGTTCATAAATCGAACTTACCAGTGCAGTCAATACTAGGTATGAGCAATAAACCCTATGCTTGGCTGAACTACTAAAAACAAGCCGACGAAGTGTCCGATACATACTTCAGCTCGTAGACGACGTTCAAGGTTAAAATGTTAATAGCAAGAACCATGCTGGGTGTAACATCTCACCTCATCAACATTACTCTAGCGGAGACAATAACACAGTCGTGTAAAGAACTTCGAAGGAATCAAGTCCCAATAGGGATGATGGCGGAGGCGCTAGGAGAATTGCTCCTTTTCTTTATATTCAGTGTACAGTTTAGATTTAATGACGAGTTCTATCGTTAGACTTGGGATTCAGAGCTGAAGATTTGATTACAGAAAACCAGAAGAAAATTACATACGAATGAAGGCGAAAGTTCGAGTTCCAGGTGTATGTATAAGCGAAGAAGAAGGGCGGTCGAGTACCGAAACACTCAGTTTATTGTCCTGAGCTTTCAGACTCGTACAGGAGTCCATCATCAGAGGTTGTAGCAGCAACAGAACAAGCGACAGTTATATGGCGTGTTAGCCAATCATCGACGACGGCGCAAGACTAGAGGTGACTGCGCAGGGCTCTGTACGCCAGCGCCAGATCGATAAATTACATAAGTCATATGACAAGGAGCATTTCCAAGCAGATACGCGAGCACTGCTACCGCTGTTTGGTCAGGACATAACCAGGTCCATCACACTAACGCAGTCTTGGTTCATTTAACGGACACTGATTTCCAAATGAGTGTTGAAGACGCCCTTCATTCCGTGCACAGGGTTCGACTGAACCGACCAAGGCACCCATGTAAGTGGACGCGGCCACTATCCCCTTAAGCAACCCTGTCTTCTCCTCTCAAAGGGCATTCGTAAAACGTTTCAAGCTTCCTTGACCGAGACAGGCAATGTGACCCATTAGTTGGCACAATAGCCCAATAGACTGTGAACCATGACGGATAACTGGCCAGGTCGCACCTAACATGCGACACCACGTCGCTCAGATATATTACCAACCCTCTCCTCTTCCACCAAATAGCTTGACTCTCCGTTATAGGAACAAAATATTACTGGGTCTTATAGAGCGCATTTTAATCAAGTTAACCTTGCACATGAATGATACACTGGTTTGCGATTGTGGAATTGCTGAGTCTACTTACTGAATAGGAACAGGAATTAACAGCGGTCAGTGAACATGAACGACTATTTAGTGCAAGCGGGAAAATTTACTTACAGAATGAGAACGCGGATTTCCCTTTCCTTCTGCTTTAACTTCTTCAGGATTGTCAAGAGACCCATCCTAAGAGGAACTGGCTACGGCGGATATCTGCCGCTCGGGTTTGTGAAAATTGGTGAGAACAGGTCAGTTGTTATATTTCCTGCTGAGAGAGGAAGAGTAGTAAATACAAGGAAACAAAGAGGAAAACAAAACCAGACTCGGTTGCATTCGCAACCGAGTATCTGTCTCAGTGCGAAAATGAAAGCATCGCCCTGACTACGTGATTTTAAATAAACTGCAAAAATGACCATGAAAAGGAGGCTGATCTCGTTGAAGAAAATACAATGAGTGAATGGCTGAGATTGCACAGAAAAGGCGGAAACTGGTGAACTTTCTCCCCAAAACAGCGGAACTTTTGCCCGGAGAATAACCGGTCGCGGACCATCAGCGGCTTTATTAGCTGAATACGAAAGGTTTACACCGGACAAACAGACAATCTTAATAAATACCGCAGGACCCAAT
>CACRXP010000059.1:1027721-1074432 GCA_902702965.1 Spirometra erinaceieuropaei
ACTTTTCGATGGAAGTCTCATCGCAAGCATTATTACCGAAAGTAGTGTAAATTAAAAGTCCAATCTCTTGCGGGAAACAACAGCCTTTTGATTTTACTTAACGTTACCAAATTTCATTGTCAATTCGCTTGTGCAAGCAGAACTCTAGTTCAGCACTACTGTCGCTATTTAGCCATTTAAACCACTTTTCACCTTGCCCTACTGGTGCCCTCCACGCAGGTGACAATGCAAATATCACTGTCGTTGATGTTCAATCCAGTTTCTTATTTGATAGTAAGATCTTTATTCTAAATCTACAAATTTGCTCCTAACGCTCATAAGTCAACCTCAATGCGCCAGGACAAGTTAAGTGTTACAGCTATGTGCATAAAGGAAATTCCTGTCAGTATGCACTATCTGTGTAACATTTCTTCCGTCACTCAGACTGCTCCATTACCCATGACCTCAAAGAATTGAAAAGCAGTGGATCCTTATTTTCACTATTCAAAAAAAAAACAAAGTAGCCTAACCGTAAAACGACTGTCCTCTATGGTAAAAATGAATGTGATATGTGTTTTCAGGGTGGTGAAACCCATGAATTAGCACGTTTTCGATGAAGTAAATAACACCATGCCAAAAATCCCATGTATATACTGTTGTCTTGGACTCGTACCATTACAAAGCTGACATAAATGAACTACAAGCATGAGATGACAAAGGATAGGGACAGGGATTAATCCTGTGACAACCAAGGACGTTTATAGTGGCACATAGGATTGAGCAAGGCACCTTAAATAGCTCGTGGCTTAGAACTAATCGAGTAAGTTTGTTAGACATGTCATTGCCGTCATCCGGGGAGCAAGAAAATAGAAGAAATAAGTAAAAACAGAAATAAATACTAGGAACATGAAGTTTAATATATGGGGGAAGGACAAATGATACGAGAAAGAATGGGATTTACATCGGGAAATAATTCTTCTGGATTGGAGGTAACGTCCACGCGCTTACTGAAGGGATGGCAAAGTGTGCAGCGCTATGGCCAGCTCCGACGAAAAGCCGCTGCAAATGCCAACGTAGATAGCGAAGAGAACGAGCTTTGAAGGGAATTTTCTTGGAGGGGCATCGAAAGTCGTGTGAAACGAGGCACTGGCAATCTTTATTGACATTCGGTTACGCCATCTCCATTTGAATTCACGCCAAATGCGTCTCTCTTAATCAGACAAATAAATCCCGCTCGCAGGCACTTACAGTACTTTCTTCCAAAGAATATTAAACGTTAACCCTCTATTCCATAACTCGCCGTGCGCTCGCATCTCTTTTTTCCCACTACGTCGGCGCCTCCATCGGTCCTCCCCTGCAGTCGCACAAAGCGCTGCTTTCCTCATCGGTGGTTTAGCAGGTAAGTTAGCGTCGCCACGTCATCCAGACGAGTCATTCTGTACCTCATCCCGGTTGTACAATTAGCTTTCACCATATGCATCTTCAATTTCCATCTCTACTTATTGTACTTTTATGCGTACCGAACGCCTCTTCCTTTTCGTAAGGATAAGTATTGTGACGAGTTAATGACTATTTTCAGATCGTTATTGGCCAGGACCTATTCTCAGTGTTTAGCTACCCCGGTGTGTGCTATCACTGACATTGTTGGCTGCTATAGCAGCTCAGGCTGTTTTTTGTTTGGGCATTATTTCAACTTTCATTTTGGAGTCGCTACTTCGGGAATAAGCGTCAATTTGATTTCTAGTCATTTACCTCAAGAGAGGTGTTCATTGTCTTACTGATTCCAGAACTGAATACGGCATCTGGAAAATCATAGGAAAATGGAAATACCCTGCTGAATTTGTTATTGTCGTTTATTGTTTTACTCTTCCATAACTTTGGTATATGGGTTGATACAATTTCAAGTTCGTTGGCGTAGTGATTTCTCACGTATTTCGTGACGAATATCCTCGGTTCTTTATTGACAGCAACAATGACAGACGAAATAATCAAAGACCGTATGAAGGATTTGCGGTAATTCATTATATGTTGGCCTATTTTTAGTCAAGAGACGGTTCTGTGCCGGATTAAATATCACAATAATTTGCCAGACATCCCGAGTGACCCTAAATTTTTAACATATCCGTTTGAGTCTTCAAGGTGCGTTCTTTCTTGAAAGCCTTTAAGAATCTTTAAGGTTCGTCCAATACGCGGCCACATCGCTTGAGCGAAATCATAAGCACGAACTGTTGTGTGAGGCCGATGTTGGCGTTGACGTTGATTTAATCGACCCAGATGTCTTTAAAGCTGATAACTCTGGTATTGAGACTACACGCATAATATTTTCTTAGCCTCTTTACACCCAGACGACGAAAGGCTCCTGGAGGATGATGATCCAGCTGCTCTGAATGCTCGAAAGTAAGCACGGCTTTGTCTAATTGTCTTCCAGCATGACATCTAGTGTCTTAAAGCTTCCCTGTCTTTCATCATACCAGAGTCCTTATCGACATCTTCAAGTTCTATTTTCTGACTTTTATCTCGGAGAACATTTGCCATAACTTCATATGGAGGAGATAACTAAATGTGTGTTCACTAAATCAGAGGTCTCCTCTCAGTATCACCGTCTTTAGTGCCAGTTTTCGTTCAACGATACTGCATTGATTCGTGAAGTGGTTTTATGCGTCTTGTATTTATCTTTTCTCAGTAGGGTAATTTGAAAAGAACGAGTTTCTTCTAATTTCTGTGGTGACTTCACCATCAACTTATCCGAAATCTATTTCGGATATCAGTCATATGTCCTCAGTGTTTAAACGTGTTTTGGACGAGTTTGATTCTGAGCGTCCGCATGTATTGTATGTCAACGCGCCCCCACAATAAAATTAACATTTGTAAGACCACCGTCTGAAGCATTGCCTGATTCACAAGTCGGAAGGATTTTGACCACAACTACTGTGAACCATTGGGCGGTAAAGCACCGTATTGTGTGTCGCAAGGAGTCGGCAGAGAATCAGCTTAAGGAACTCGACACCCTCAACTAAGTTGATAGCTCAGTTGAGTTTTGCCTCTCGATATGCGATAATTCACCGACAAAGGCTCAAATCGATTGACTTCATTCAGACCTCTGGCCTAGTAAGGGAGCATACCAGTCTCGATCCCAAATATACTTGGGAAACTAAAAACTGGTAACGATGTTTATTGATAGATGAAATTTCGAGGGACGTTGTTTATTCTTTTCGCCAAACAGGCGATCCCTTAAAACTGTGAGTGACATGACTGAAGAATTTGATTGAACTTCTGCTACGGATTGGTGTCTATGGCTGTCCAGTTAAAAAAAATTTCCCGAACATGTGCCTGCTGCTTACTCAAGGGGTGGTCAATCCAGTCATTTCCTGGAGCGTGACAATTGAAACCTTTTTCGTGCCACTTCAGACAGGGTTAAAAGCGCGTTCTAAATCGCTGCGTAACTTGCAACTAGTTGTCATAATATTTTATACTCCTAGTAGCTCTGTTCATTCTTGGTACGCTGTGTCAATTCGTTGAAAATCGTGCTGCTTAGACTGCCACTAGTGACCTTGTTTACTGGCACAGTCGTCCGGACCTTTCTTGTATTCTTTGTTGGCGGAACTTCCAACTCTGCTAATCTCTAAGACCGACAGTGCAAGGGGTGTTGACCTTAAAGCAACAGTAGGACAGAATGTTGTGATAAAGAAAGTCGACCGATTTTCATTATTTTGTTTTGCCAACAATCCACAGACTAATCGACGTGTGGCCGTTCCTCAGGCTACTAAATAAATGGCTTTGACTGTTATTCGTAATAGGATTGCAGTGTGCCTTGATAGTCCCCGCCTGCTTTACCGCTGTTCGCAATTAAGGTTTTACGAGTTTTGCATGTGTCCAAAATTTGTTGGTCGAATCTTGATACCAGAGGTCGAAAATTTCCTTAGTAGGCTAGAAGTTCGATCCAAACTTTTATTGATAATCTAGCCCACAATTTGAGGGACTAATAGAATGCTAATGGTTCTATGGGAAATAAAGGTAATTTTGACTGGCCTAGTTATGCGATGTGGCAGTCCCATCTAACCGATTTATTATCTGGAAGACTTATATTAACACCATGCAATCTGAAGGCTTTTTTACTTATAATTTTGGAAATTGGCTTTAAAATGTCTTTACGGGCAGTTTCGAAAGCAACACTTTATACAGAAACCCTTGAAGGCGAAATACCGTTCCTTTTACTCTTGAAGTCTCTTTTGGTTCCTGTCGTCATTTGGCCTGGTTGCACCTCATTTGCTCCTTTGTTCCACTTTTAGGTCTCGCCATCAACGTTCCGTATCTTGGCTAAGAAAAACCGAGTATCTGTCCACCGAACTTTATAATAAGTATAACAAAGCCGAGAAGGTTGAGACAAAGTAAGCTTCGGCATTTGGTCGACGCATATTCTAGACTTGGCCATAACACCAAACGTCGCTTCACGGAAGATATCGTTTATCGCGACAGAGAGAGTCAAATCCATGCCATTGAGGAGACTTTTGAGGCTGTGCGGAAGCCGATTAAAAAACACTATAGCAAACCAGGTGTTACCGCTG
Source organism: Spirometra erinaceieuropaei (assembly GCA_902702965.1). NCBI lineage: Eukaryota > Metazoa > Platyhelminthes > Cestoda > Diphyllobothriidea > Diphyllobothriidae > Spirometra > Spirometra erinaceieuropaei. Next base: position 1,032,266 of record CACRXP010000059.1, read on the forward strand.
TCGAAGTTTTACCAGTCTTGCCCGATTTCAACTTGTGGCGTTATCCCTGCGCTCAGGTACGTTGTATACCTTATTCGAGTTCTGTCCCGTTGATCTCATGGTCAAAAAATTTGTCATTATTATTATTCTCGCTCTTCATGGATTTCTTCCAGTTTGTGGTTCGTGTCATGCTTCCCAAGTGGATTGTAGGAATATGAAACCGTCAACCTTCTTAGTGTGGAATTAACTTCGACGACAGGAGACAAAGGAAGCTTTCCCTTTCTGATTGCTCATATTCATCAGACCTCGTTTTTGCCCCCTACGAGAGCTTCATCCCTCTGATACAGGGCATTGTGTCCTGGCGCTACCAGTAAACCGCTTCGCCTTTTATGCACCGAGATGTATGTGTTCACTTCTAGTATTTTACTGTGACTTTGTATCTGCCTGCCACTCTGGCTCCGATCGGCACAAGATGATTAGATGAGATCCTCCCAAGGACTGGTCCTTGGTCGCTGCAAAGCAGGAAACGCATCTCTGAATCGTGACAAGCCTGTCAATTGGGATAATTGAACCTCTTGATCTTTCCAAGTGTCTGCCTCTGACATCGTGTCACCCGATGCCCAAACTGCCAACACACGCAACGCGTTCAGTCAGCCTGTGCGTGTTTGTCACTTGTGTTTGCAATTGTTCTGAACCTGCACCGATGGGAGCCTAGCTGCAAACTCAGACTGTCGTCGATCTAGAGTGACGTGCACAGTAATGCGACGTTAGGCCACTGCCACTGGTCTCTGTCTGATGCACTTATGCGGACGACCGTTACCTTCGGGGCGTCCTTTAGAGACCAAATGACTTGAACTGAAGAATACGGTCTGAAGTTCATTTCAGTAGGAATTTTCGAGAAGACAATGGCAGCCGTCCAACTTTCGACGATATGGCATAATCAGCTCCGTTGTCTTCCCACCTGAATCCTGTAATCAAAGACCATCCACTCAAACTGTGTCGACTTTGTGCCGGTTTCTAAGTTTAATGGCACAGCACGGGCAAAAACTACTGTGAACTCAGTCCGTTTATCTTGAGTGTTCGTTTTAAATCGCCTCCACCTGTTTCGTGACATGCAGGCAAGAAAGTCATTCGACTTTCGAACAGGACGCGACCTTCAGCCCCCACTGGAACCGCATACTCGTATGTTCCATGGATCGTAGTGCGAAATGTAGCTTCGATCATCTGGATATCTCGTAGTCAGTCATCCCGCACTGTTGAATGTCCCAACGCGTCCACCACCAACTCGTGTCTACTACTTCGGAACGAGAACCAACGTTTGTGTACACAGTGATGCGAGTGATTTATTAGATGTCACCTGCGGTCTCCGTTAGAGCTGTCTTTCTCTTACGGTCTTTCACTGAGACCTAACTTTGGTTCTTTAGCAAGTTCTATCCGACCACCCACACGTAAATGCATCACACTCCCAGGATATGTTGATGCTGCACCGGCGAGCTCTTTCACAGTTCATGCTACATTTCAGGTAGGCCTCAAAGTAGTCGAGATGTGTATTTAATCAGTCACTCACACAGACAGAGATGGCTACTTTGTGATCTGCGCTCTAGAGTATCTGTTTTGTTATAGCAGGCAGGGAAACCACTGAGACAGCGGATAGCCCCTTCCTAGTCGCCTGTTCTGCTCTGCAGTAAAATTACACTTCAGACCAAATGAGGTGGTGCAGACTTCCCTTTACATCCGCTGTTGTATAAACCAGAAGAATTTGGGTTTCGGGGGAACTACGCCAGGCTAGCCCTGTGAGTAGGTGATATAAGACATGGTACATGTATTCAGAACGTTTTTGCCCCACAAAAGCGTTCTATTGACGGTCCTCTATCCCACTCTCTGATTACAGACACGGAGTTCAGTCTAGTTCAGTTTTATTAACGGAAAGAAAGGCAAATATCTTCGAACTCCCTACTGGTTACAAATTGTATAGGAAAAGGCACCTATAAGTGGGAAATTGAAGGAGCGATTGTTTATATAATTGTATACGAAAAGCAGCCATCTATTTGCCAGTCGAAAAGAGGCAAACATGAGCGCCTACCCATCCATTGCCAAGTAATATAGACATGTAATTTCGGCTCTTGGTTATTTGGGTATCGGACATTTTATCAAATAGTTACAATTAAGACCTTATATGGGGCCATTACAGCCTATCTCTCAGTCCAGTAGAGGCTCGAGTCGCCCCGCCGGTCAATTACCCACTAATAAGTCATTTCTCTCATCTCCGTCCACTTCATTTTCTTTGTCCCATTTTGATTAAAGCAACATTTTTTGATTTTTAGGTTATATTTGATGACGATCCGGCTCGCAAAAATCAATCGACGTCGGACCAAAAGGAAGAAGTGAATCAGGCTATGATCAGGTACTCTGTGTCTGCTGATCCTTTTTTAACCATCGCCATTTTCAGTGGGTTTGACGTTCTTATTGAGCACCTTTTGGGCATTTTGTGAATGAACGAAAAGTAGTGCTAATAATGGGAGAGGAGAATAATGGCTGAACGTCCAACCCTATGACCATCTGAACCAGGGTTCCACTTAAACTACATTATTGACTGGATTTTCAGAAAGGCCTTACACGGTTTTGAAGATGTTTGGTTTGCACCCAGACGTCGGCTGGCTGATCTCGACTACGCTGACGATGTCGTCTTGCTAGTCTCAAGCTTTGGTGTCACGGACAAATGAAGTCGCAAACTCAGTCAGTTTATCCATAAACGCTGAGAAGACCAGGTCGTTTTCGAGATGCGTCGCTGGCCAGGAAAAGGCACTCCTGCCAACCTGAAAAAGTAGACAGTGTCAGGTGCCTCAGGAAGTAGGGAAGACACTGTCTCCCAAATCGATACTGCTCGCTGGGTTTTCTTAATCCTTCGAAAGTGTCTATGGACCCGACGCGACACCATCCCCACTAGGATCCGCTTTTACTGCGCGTTCGTTCAGTCAGTCCCCCCCCTCCCCCCTATGGTGGTGAATCCTGGGCTTTGCGCGTGGAAGAGGAACGAAGACTGGGGGTTTTTGAGCGCCGTTGCCTGTGGATCATCCCTCGAGCGAAGTACACCGACATTGTTTCAAATGATGCAGTCCTTACCCGCTATGACATCATCTCGAGGACATAGCAGGCCATCCAAGAAGACGACGGAGGTAGTTTGGACAAATCCTTCATCGCCCACCTCAGGAGTTCAGTGTTACTGTCCCTGGTCCGGCGCCGTTGCCCACGTGGAGGACGTCGAAGAGAAGGCCAACTGAAGACCCGAATCGACACAGTTCGTCAAGACATGGAAGTGGTTCTTGGACTTTCGGAATTCGGTCTCCGTTGTTGGAGAAGAGGCTTAACCGAGCCGTCTAGATCCACTGCCGGACATCCTCACACGTGGAGAGATACAATATATAAAATCATCGGGGGCCGGCTCTATATCAGGCTTGATCTCAGCCGTACCAAATACAAGCGCATACGCTAACTGATGAATGCTGTTGGAGTTCTTTTCTTTACTTTCCCAGCAGTGCGTCCATCGTAATCGCATGTATTTGTCTGTAGTGGACCAGACTTGCGCAGCAGACTTGTCCCTTCTTTAGCATCCACCATGTTCCATTGGCAGGCCATGGTCAACATGACTGGAGGTGGATGTTGACGCAGTGACCGGCATGTTAAATATCCTACCTACGCGTGCCATAAATGACCTGGTTTCTGGCCTCACACGGATCAAGCTTCAAAGGACTGAAGGGCTCTGCATTAACAGGGTTCCATTTCAGTCCGAGACCCGTTTTGGTCTGACGCTACAGTGGCACAGTTCGGTCACTTTCACTCGGATGGATTTTAAGCGTTCTATGAGATCCAATGCGCCAGGCCGTGTGAAAACCTGTGCTGCGATGCTTTACTGTCAGGCTCTTCGCCGGTGCTGGCGTAAGCACACTGGGTAGATTTCAGTGTCACATGCAAGTTCTACGGAGCTCTGCGTGCTGTTTTTCCCTGACAAGTACAACTGACTTGACTTCTGCTTTGACACATTTCTGTTTTAGCTATTCCCGTCCCACCCTATTTGACCGAGTCTTACCCCCTGCAAGAAGTAATTGCTAGTGATGTCTAGAATTATTGCTTACTTTCGGACTATTCCACTGGTAGTACTTTGCGGTACAAAGCAGGCTCCTTCCACCTGTGCTTATTTCGTCTCATGAGCTGTCATGTAGTGCCTTAGGCACCGTCTACGCAGTCCTCCCGTCGCAGTTGCTCCCACGCTAAGCTATTCATTTCGCGGACTGGTGATGTTGGGACTCAGCTTCTTGGGGTGCGCCCAGAAACTCCAAAGAACGTTTGAATAAAAAACGATTGAGTTTACAACAAAACTTTTATCATCTAATTTCCGTAATAAAACTACTACCTTGGTTGTCTTTGTTACGGTATTCGATTACACCAGTAATACCTGTAATATGCGTTGACACTGCGAGCAGGCTTGGATGCTATTGGTTGTGGGGCGCTCACCGATCGTGTTACTGAACTGACTCGTCCTGTTTTGGCTTGGAACTCTCTCTCGAGCCCAACCAATAGTCGCACAGCGGCGCGTAATATAGACGGAATAACGTTATCGATGAAGTTAAGGGGGACAGGAATGGCCGTTTCCGGGTTATTAGCCGTCGCCAGCCAGCCACCCTCGAGGCGTGCGCCACCCGGTGCTCGATCCCGCGACATGTTGGTTAAAAGTCCAACGCCAGGGCTCTTTCTCCTGGCGGTTGCGATCGGGATGCATTTGTTGTCGTTGTTGTTGTTGTTCGGGCAACGGTAGGTGAAGTCTAGGTAGACGTCTGGTAGTAAACCTGGTTGTGTTCAGGTGGACAGCGCCCTCCAACCTGAAAAGTTGCGACATGAAATGTGTAATCGTGTAGTCCTCAACTAAACCCCCGCAATGTTGTTATTACAGTCCATGTAAACCCCTCAAATGCATTAGCGACGAGGGCATGCGGGATAGGGTCGGGCATTGTTCAGGTCCTATGTGTTCACAACACTCCTGAAGTCTCTGAAAGTCTCTTACTGTGCATTTTCTTGGCGATATAATTTCCTGCCTACTTTAGAAGTGAACACATTTGCCCGTTTATTTTATTCCTATTCTGTCTTTTCCAACCACTCCCCAGAGGTATGGTAGACAAGACGGGTGACCATTTCGTGGCCTACTTTTTGCCCACCGACGAGACCCGGCAGTTACGTCGACAGGATGCCCAAAACCAGACAGCGTTTACGGAAGGCGCCTCGTATGAATACGAGTTGGCACGAGAGTACAACTGGAACGTCAAGAACAAAACTATGGCCAACTACGAAGAAAATTACTTTTTCGTCTTTCGAAATGACGGTACGTCCTCCAACCCCTAGTTAGTTCTTTTCGCATCGTATTACTGTTCAAGGGTGAGTGGGTGGGGGGGGCAGGGTTAAATTAATCTCATCGCACTGTCGACTATCCTGTTTCGGCGTCCATGTTGGCGCTCGCAATATGATGTCTGTGCATTAGGTGTTCGCACTACAACGGATATTCAAGAGTTCGATTCCCTTGTCCTCACTTTGGTTTCTGGATTCGTATCCATCTTGAAAGACATCGACAGCCATTCGCTCTCAGTGGCATTTTACTGGGCAGTTGCTGTGACGAATCTTGACTCCGGTCTTAGCGCATCGGTAACTTTCCTTTCGTCGAGTTCAGAGTGCAGCTTTTTTCTCAGTTAACCCTCAATGAGGGCTGTTGCGCCCCCAACCATATGCTAACGCTCCAGAGAGCCAACTGTTAGAATTGCAGGCAAACTCGTGTTTTCGAACTTTTTTCGGCGGGAATACAGTGTCGCAACACTTAGAATTGTCTATTCCCCCACCAGCCTGTCTTATGGGCGGACTACTTCTACTACTACCACTAATACTACTACTACCACTACTACTGCTACTACTACCACTACTACCGCTGTTACTAATAATACTACTACCACTGGCGGGAATACAGTGTCGCAACACTGAAGAAAACTTTTTCCCCCGTCTACCACCACTGATACGGCGAATACTACTAATAATCCTACTATTACTACTACTACTACTACTACCACCGCCACCACGGCTGCCAATGCTACTCTACCAACGCTTACAGTATGGGTAACTAACTGCAATAATACTAGCATCAGTAACGGGGTGTTACGACACTGGTATCCAACCCTTTTTTCTTACCTGACTTTTCCAATACAGCCCCGAAATACTCGTGGGCTGAGCAAGACTGTAAGTGGTGTTCGGCTTTTTCGTTTCCTCCAGAGGCCGCCATAACTTATGCATATTTCGAAAGAATCGAATCATCTTAAACGGGCTGACTGAGTGATAACGAGACAAAACAGGGAAAGCCGAAATTAGACTTATTTTCGATAATTTGCACACTCGTGACATTAATTCAGAACGGCCAGCTGGAAAAGTTAGGTAAGCTGGAAAATATTTGCCACTAAGTGACATAAAATCGCCCACTCCCCTCCCCCGTTCCCGAGTTTGGTCATTTTATATCTGTTACCAATTTCCTGCACTGCAAAATCTTGCACCATGAAGACTTGGAATGACAGCCTTGCTCCTGGCTATCTTGGCTCCCACGGATTGCAGATAGTGGTGTGGTCGTCAGCGACTGCCAACTACAAAATAATCAGAGTATATGTTTGACAATTAGACATTTTTATCTCAATTGCAGCAGTGCCATCAGGGTACCGAAGACTGTAGGGATTTCCGGTTCATTGAATGTCCCCAAAAGTGTTCTAACGCCCGATGACTGCGTCGTTATAGGACGACCGCAAGCAGACTAAGTAGGTTGTCTTGCCTTCTAATTTGTTTCTGACGTGCTGAGTCGTTAGAGGAGGCAACACCAAAGTAATGGTTCTGGCGACTGTTTGGGACAAGTATTCCAAAAAATTTTAATACACGTTAGGTAATTGAGGCCGGCTAAATCAACCAGAATTAAAACCGTATCGAATAAAAGTCCCAAATCTGGTAACCCAATCTAGCCTCTGCATTCCCAATAACCTGTTTGACTTTCCAGGTATTGAAAAAGATGTGCAATGTATCTACTGATGATACCGTTCAATTAGCCAGCCTAATTTCATTGTGATACATGCCCTATCTATACCCCTCCTCAGTGTAAACAAGCCAGCTGCCAGGAGTTTGCTAGAAAGCTGTAGGGAATGAAATCTGCACGGTTGAAAATCCGTTTTCGAAATTTTCTTTGGGGCCTCCGACCTTTGTCAGGTACTTGGTTGATCCCGTTAACTGAGCATATTTATTCATCTTCCCCATTTTATAAATTTCCTACCTATTTAACTGTTGGCACCAACTTCGTACCACATTCCCTGTCAGTGGAACTAAAGCCTTTTGAGCACGTTTGATTTATACTATATGTGTTGCTTAATACGCGTTAGTAAGCAGACCAATTGAACGTAAACATCTTTTGTTTTAGGTGTCTACTATAACGAACTAGAGACACGCGTTCGGCTAAGCAAACGGCGCAAGCTGCAGCAACAGCTTCCAGGCTTCGGAGGCGAACGTATGCAGCCACACAGCCAGACCAAAACCCGACTTATTGTACAGCATCGTGATTTCACCGACGACGAATTGAATGCACAGGCTGCACGTCTGCAAATGCTTGAACATGACAGTGAAACAGAAGGCGAAGAAGAGGAAGAGGAAGAAGAGGAGGGTGATGCGAGAACAAGGGAAGTAAATTCAGCATATAATGATGACGAAGAAGAGGAGGAGGAAGAGGAGACAGCTGATGGACGCCGGAGAGATAATGCCGGCGGGCAACGTGATTCTCCCGACGACAGCGCTGCGGAATCTTCCGTCTCCTCATCTGAAGGTAATAAATTACCAAGCTTCTTGTTTGTTGAATATGTAGCATTTGGCGTGTTAAAGCTAGACGTTTGATTGTGTTTAATTTTGTCCCACGTCACTTACTTAAGGGTGTTGTGGTTTCTTGAGGTAGCCAGCACGATCAGAATGTAAAATTCACCTATGGGACCGCTCTGCAGTCGTTACCGTGAACCGTATTGGCATCGGCAAGGTCACATTAAAAATGAGCCACGGCAGCCTGATTTGCAGTTCAGGAGACCAGAAATCAGCTGCACATGTAGTCATACTGTATTGCTGCCGGGAACCATCTAGTGCCTCTGTACAACATGCCGATCGGTTCTGGATACATTCAGATGATATTGAATAGCTGCATCAGACTAAGTGGTATATGCGTTTTTGGGATTGGGCTGAGCCAGAATGACGTCTGACTGCACATGAAGCAAGGCTGTTTTGCCTCCCCCTTGGGACCTTCTTGTCTTCTCTCTCACTGAGCGACAACTCAAATTTAGAATTTCAGAAAGGTGCGTATTTCATCCGCTAGGCTCTGAGCTGTGTCGATGTGACGTCCTAATGACGATAAATGGTGTGGTCCGCTGGAACTGCTTTCGATTATAATATCGTGGGAATTAAGAAAAGCGACATAGGACTTAGGTTTTACAAAATTGGCCATTTCTGACTGTCACTATGAAACAGGATTATTTCTGCCAACAGTCAGTAGACCGGATTATTGATTTCCATAGTTTCCGTTGTTGGAAACACTTTGCTCCCATTTAAAGAGGACACTTTCCTGTAGTGGGTGGAATTTGGGGGCCGGGCTAGTACATGGTAACTGAGCGGACCATCGGCTTCTCAGTCAGTGGTCAATGAGTCAGCGCCTAGTTTTCACATATACTCGACTTATTACCTTTCCCGACCCTTCATTTTACTTTTTCAAGCAATGCGACTTAATGAGGTCGCTGCAAGAGTGGAGCACCTTCGAAGTATGAGGCCATCAGACGATCAGGACACTTCGTAAATAGTTTAATTGTCAGTTATTTTCATTTATTTCAGGATACCTTGCTTACACTGAACCTAACTCCGCAGGATCGCGATGTTGACGACTGTCCACTGCAGTCGTACCTTCTAAAACGAGAAGTCTGGAAGGCAAACTTACAAATACAGCCTCCCTACAGTGAGTGCGCATAAGCGGTGAGCATCAAGCGCCGGCAGGGATGTGCGACCGGCCTAGTCCCTCTAGTGTGAGAGGGTGAATCACTGATTCGACACGTGCTAAGTCATCAATAATGATGGCGACGAGAAGGGCCTTGGATGCGCATGAGTATGTATACTAGCGCGGTCTTGCAGCGATGACGTGCATGGGCAGCTCCCAGCTCCATGTGTGTTCCCACAAGTTACGTTGTGGTCGACCTTTTGCAAGCTTTCGTGAGTCCGTTCATAGGGAGGACATGTGCACCTGACCCCGCCCCCGTGCAGATAGAGTACAGCCGTGTGGGATGCGTGAGACAGCGGAGACTGAATTCGGATTCCTCTGCCTCTCACTCCTATCTGACATTGCGCGTTTTCTTTCCCTGGTCTGTTTTCTTTATTCCTCTGTGTAGATGAGCGGCCTAGAAGACAGGTTCCACCTGCCAAGTCGCCGAGCGCGAGTGAGGGAGAGAGCGAAGCCAGTCCTCGTGTGGCTCATCGCAGCGAGGAAGAGGAAGAAGAACGTACTGATGATGATGGTGGTGAGCAGGAGGAGGAGGAGGAGCCTGCGTCGCGTCCTCAACGTCGGGCTGCGTCCAGACAGTCTCATTCTCGATCCACCCGTCACGACTCAGGAGACGAGGATGATGATGGCTCGTCTGACCTTTCGGATAGGCATCCCACTCGTCCACCGCCTCGAAAGCCTTCTTCCAGCCGTCCAGCACCGAGGAGCAAACCCGTAGATTCTGACTGTGAGTGTCTTTTTTGCTCTATTTACGTACGGAACCCGATGAATATCTTGAGAATCCCATCTGTACATACCGCTCCAATTTATGTCCGGATGACTAGCGTTATAGGACTTAATAGGTGAGCCAAAGGGAAGGCTGAAATTCTACCACTGAGACCTCGCCATTTATAGGGGATTTATCAGGTAGGCCGTCAAAAAATGAAATGTTTCACAGCACGTCATTTGTTAGCCATAGGTCCTTTTGGTTTGTTATTATTGTCTTTCCATCTTAAAAGAAGACTCGGTGCACATCAAAGAGTGTGCATGTATTGCCCTTGCTACGTTTGCCTCTGTGCCCCCCAAACGGACCATGTGGTAGATGCGCTGGACCAACACGGGGGCCATATCGGATTTCAGCATGCATTATCTTAATGCGCACTATAACAAATGCCAACATCTTGGGGTGGGGTGGCAGACCCAGTTGCGGACATTGTTCATGCAGATAGGGATCCCTGCGACTCTCCCCATTATCGTTGTTGGTCAAGGTCCTGGTCATTTGCTGCGTAGACCAGGGGGTGTGGAGTGGAGTGCCAAGGTGTGAACTCGACCGTGCCATCCATCTGTGCCCTCCACCGCCTCCGGTCATCCTGACTCTCTCTTGACATCAGGTCGAGGCGGGGGGAGGAGAAGAGAGTGCGATAGACGCTTTGCAAGCCTACATTCACTATAAACCTGCTCCACCTTGTTGTGGAGCACACCCTGAGCATCTTCGGCAACGACAGTCGAACTATCATGTTTGCCTCTGAAACAGTGTGCATGGAAAAATTGGTTAGGCACTACTTGTAAATCCCCAAATATCTCTCCTCTGGAGCAAAGGTGCGGCCAGTGACAAGTTCCGCCGTAGTCTGTTTTACGTAGCTTCGAACTATACGGAGGTATCAACAAATTTGGGGGAGACAAGAGTGTCCATTTTTAGATCACTCGTCGTCATTAGGTAATCATGTCACAGAGCCTGGCCAGGATGACCTGCAATATGGGCCCTGGTGCAGTTTTTTATTATACTAATCGAGCGTTTTTGCGCTTGAACGTGTTCCTGCTGTGTGTTCGGTAGATCACCCCTTCCACCTAGCATTAAATATTTCCAATCGCGGCCTACGGAGCGTAAAACCGCCCCTCAAATTGTAGAACATTGGAGTCAAATGTTTAGTGACCAGCGGGTTCGGGGCTCAGGGCTTATCGGTCTGTGATTTGGGTATGGCCAGCCAATGACGGCAAGTATGTCCAAATGGTGCTTGTCACCGCAGTGTTGATGTCGGGCTGCAGTACAAGTCATGTCCATCTGCGCCCAGACTCCGTAGGTGGTTACATGAGTTTACTTTCGTCTCCGGTCCCCCGTTTCCGTTTGTGTCTGATACCATTCCACGCTTACCCGTGTTCCCGCTCCCTCCGGTTCGGACTTTCGCCATGTCCGGCCTGACGTCCCACCCAGTGTTGCCTACTGAACTGCGCCCGTAGAGCTTAAAAAGCTGCTGGCAGAGTTACACAGCGGTTGATGGAGGTAGTTAGGATATTGCAAGTATCCGTTGGAAGTGAACATCCTCCGAAGATAGTGGGGTTCGGCTATTTTGTCGGCGCTTTCTCTGCAGTGGGTACCAGCTGTCTTGTAGAGAGTTCGCACACAGCTGCGTTTGTGACACAACGGGACAGGACCTGCGCCGTGTTGGTGGCCTGCCTGTATACTGTCGTCTTCAGGCTCCTGTCGATCTTGCGATGGACGATGACGTCTAGTAACGCGATCTGGTTGTTGTTCTCTGCCTTCAGGGTGAATTGAATATCGGGAAATACATAGTTTAGTGGCGCGTGGAATTTTGAGACCATTTCTTTCTCGAGGACGACAGATGTTTCGTCAACATACCGCGCCCAAAATGTTGGCCTGTAGGTTGCAAACACTAACGCCTCTAAACTTTGGAGAACCACTTCACCGATGAAACCAGATAGTGTTGAGACCAACTAGGATGTGTACAACACGTGGAGTTCGGTCTCTCAACCTGTTGGTTAGAAGTCCAAGGCCCCCAACCACTGAGATAGGGGCTCGTTGTCCTTTCGGTTTCGACCGGGCATATACAATGGTAGAGGAGCGCGCACCGGTCGCGTAATGTCATTCAGCCTAGAATTTGTGTGTTCACATGAGACACGGAAGTCGTCTTTATCGTCGTTATCCACATTTTCGTTTTCCCGGCAGCCGATTCGGAGGACAACTACGCTTCGGACATAACTCCGCCTCCGCGCAACACCACGCGCCAGGCGCCGCCGAGCGCTCAGAAACCAAGTCGTTTCCTAGCTCAAGCAGATGAGGACAGCGATGAACTCAGCAGCCTGAGTGATTAATCCGGATTCTTGCAGCTCAGCATCATGTTTAACTCTGTCAGCTGTTTCTTTACTTTCCTATCCTGTACATACATTGCTGTACTAAAATTTTACTCATCGTCTTCCTCTTTTCACGTTTCCTTGTTCGCCTTGGGGATTTAAAGTTGTAGCGAAAATTCCTAGTATGCGGACAATGCAAAATTTCGAAGTAGGCCATTCGGTCATCAGTTAGTGGCGGCACATAAGTATTCGGTTTCGTACTCGCCTGGGAGTAAATCACGTCTTCTTCAAATTTTGTGCTCAAAGAAGGTGTGGCTTTCGGCTTTAAAAAGTTTTTCGACTTCCGAGTAGTTTGGCGTCCGATCTGTCGTTGCATTCGCGCTTAGCCTTTTCAGCCTGCAAGCCGTATACTCTCCGCGTAAGGAAAAGCATATTTTCCTGTATTCCATTCAGAAGATATCATATAGGGCTCATAAAATTTTGCAATGGTTGTGGAATATATTGTATACTTCATGGGGAAAACTAACAAGCGGACAGTTGCCTTGCCGTATGAATAGACATTTCTCGGTCTTAGAAAAATCTTACAATTATAAAATTCAAAACCGGAGGCTACCCTTTTGTCTAGTAGGGAATTCGTAGAAGACATAATTTGCTCCAAAAATGGGTCTAGGCAGGGGTATTTTTGTAAGTGTTCTCTGTAACATAAAGTTATAAAGACATCCAAAATCTATAGAGGAAATACTACTCGAGTGCACACTTTTTACCGAGCGCGGTTGTTGCAACAGCGGAAGGTCGGTGTGTTCGAAACCCAGCATTATGGTGAGTCTGCAGTATCATGAGGTTAGGCCTCACGATAATCACTGTTACAACCTTCCTGACGTACTTCCCAATCGAAATCGAATTTCAGCTGACATTTCATACAGTCGGTCACTGACTGTGTCTTACATTCCGGCTAGATAAAGCGCTGAACCAAAATGCCCGGTCTGATTTATCGACCACGCGGACATCCTAGCTCCGCATGCTTTGGGCACAATTAACGACGAGCATGGTCGATGGGAGAGTTACTGTGTCCGTTCTCCTCCCCCACTTCGGACGCCGGCCGCTGCACAATCCGTTCGTAATCTGTGACTCTCTGCCTACATTGTACCGATTGCCTGACGCAGGCGGCTGACCAACGATGTTACCTGGGGACGAGCGGGGCTTGTGCGGCCTGTTTGTCTGAACTTGTGGCCAGCAGGACGTCTCTCCCTATCCAAAGTGTAGACACTCGTCTAAGCCTTGTCCCATTTGGGTAAATACTGACCTAAAGAGTCGCAAAGGCTTTGCGATGTACACGTGAACTGCCTCTGTCTTCATTTGTCCCGAATAAACGGCTGACACACTTGCCAGGATTCCTAGGCTAACAGCATCGCAAAGCATTACGAGAAGAGTTCGGATTTGTCTGTCTACCTGTGGTACTACCATGCACTTAACGTAGACAATGGCTGAGGGTACACGTGTGTGTGGGCGTCGTTTTGTTTATGTTCTAACTACCTATTTCGTACAACGCTCCATATTCAGCTTACCCACGGTTTGTTTTGACGGCGTTCTTATAGGACACATTTTGTTACTCCCTATCCCTAAGGGAGTTATTCTACTTTTTCCTGAATTAAATTGCTTGGTCACCCCAGTGATTGCCGAACCCCATTCTGGGTTAGGAGTTCTGTTCCGTAGGAAGATGACCCGAATTAACCTAGAGGACTGCTGCGTTTTTCTATGTGTTCGTAGTTTTCGAGAGGAGAGTTTCGCGGCATTTCATGAGCGGTTTTCGGTGAAGTGAAATTCTTCAGGTAGCTGTTTTTCTTCAGACAATCTCCTAGCCCGCTAAAAAATATCACAAATCGTGGTCAGAACGGAAGCGTCATTCTTAAGATGGGATCGACGAGAAAGTCTGAGCAACATATGCCGAAGAGTAGGTGGAGGAAAACCTCATTCCCGACGTTAATTATTTTCTAACGGCGGACAAAACGAGAACTAAGCTGATCCAAAGTTGGTTCAGTTTGGCAATGCTTATATCCACATCCGAACTTAGGAAGAAATCAGCCCAGTTGTGGGAACTGTGGTATGTTAATAAATCGAGCGAGCGTGTTAATCGGAAATCGAAAAAGAAGCCATATTTTGGAAGAAAATTTGTTAACCTCCAGTTATACCGTAGAAACAACTATGTCGTGGTCTGAGCTCCCGAGTGGGCCTAGGGATGACACTGAAAAAGACATACAACCTCTGCAGAAAATTAGGTCAATTATGCTTGATCCTTGGTGTGGTAGGAAAAAGTCGAAAATTTCCTAGTCGCCTTTCCTAAGGTAAACAATTCAGTCGACTGAAAATTTGCTCGCCGTTCGTTGAAGGTTGTGCATTATCCAGGGGTGTCACGCCTGAACGCAATATTCTAACACACGCCTGATAAATGTCCTAAACACTCGACCAAAAAGCTGTTCGCAACTGTGAAGTAAGGATATCCCAGTCGCCCACAGGACACCTGTTGCTCTCTGTACTATCTTGGAGCATTAAGACGGAGGTTTGAGAGTGGGCATCATCCACAAACTTAGATCCATTTGACCTCCGATAAAACACTGATGTTCATATCTCACCACATCTCTCTAACTAGACCATAGTCAGATGACTTGAACATGTCCTAGGCCATAGTTCGTTTCATTCTAGCTTGTCTAGCACCGTCATACGTCAAGGACGACTCGGAGAACGTCACTCGCCCACTCGTTCCATTGGGAGATGGGATTGCACCCAAAGCTGAGGCAACTGTAAGGCGCCATATCATACGGCCGAGAAGCACTGCTATTGCAAGAAAGGTTTGATAGCTTCTATCACATCTGCTGCAGTTTCCCGACGCCCCTCCGCACGCGGCGGCAATAGGGAAGAACAACACCACCTTTTAAGTCGCGGTACATTCTAAGGGACTCGGCCAGACATTCAAGTGTGATTAGGCCGAAATGCTCGCGAGAGGCGAAAACGGCGTGAGTCGCGACCTGCCCGGGATACAATTTTCCGATCCACAATCAGATAGCAAGCGCCAAAACTTTCATCTCCATATTTAGCGATCGTTATTACCAGTGTCGTTGTCGGTGAATAAAACTGTCCAATAATGCACCCACGTAATCAAATTTTGGAGGTTGACTGCTCGGTTACAGGTAATTAATCAATTTTAACACTATTTTAAATTATTCTTCCCGACTAATTCCTGTAAATCGCCCCAACGCTCATATCGCCAGGCACCAAGGTCCTTTTGCAAATACATTATAGAAATTTGAGTGCCTTTCAGGTAATATGGTCACACGCCGTGGTGCGGGATTTATTCGCTTATGGCCAGGCGGAAGAAAGGACGATTTTTCGCATTGAAATATATTGCATAGACCATTTCACCTGTCTGCACTGATAAGTTTAAGGAGATGTCTGACAATTTTGGACTCTCGGTGACTTAGTTCATCATAGTTCAGTATAGATAAGGTTAATACGCATTGGCTCCGATGACCTTACTATAAACGGTACGGACAAAAGTTTATTTTAGGGAGACATGCTGTCATAATGTTCCCAGCAGCGCATGCGGTTGGCAGAATCTTAGTTAATTAATGAATACTGATGCCCAAACACTCTGATGTGTCCAGCATAATGTGATATAGCGGATTTCCGTGTTAGCAATAGACTTGATCAAGGCGTTGGTTCGGTGTAACAAAGCTTTCCTCTCCGACTGGACGGCATCGTTCAATTAAAAATGCATCCATTTTTTGTCTATGTTTCCTTTGTGTCAATATCTCACAGTTCATAAGGTTTGCATGAGAACGTTATCTCGTCCATAAACGAGTTTTTCCGACTGGTGAGTTCACGAAGGCTGTCATTTATATTAAAAATGAGGAAAATTGGCGCGATTATTGCGCCTGTACCCAATTCACAAGCTTTCCTCTTCTCCAAAAAGTTTCAAATATGCAAAAGTAGCTGATAATGGGCACTGCAAACATCTACTTGAAATTCCTCTTCATATAATATAATCCAGACATCTAGTGAAGGCAGAAGATGTGGTGCACCTAAACAGTATGCAAGGAAGACAAAATTTCGAGTTGTAGGTGTATTAATAATTGAAGAAGAAGAGGTTTCGGCCACCGGAACATTTTGCTTATTGTTCCGAGCTTTCGGACTCGTGCAGGAGTCCATCGTTAGAGATAGTAGCAGTAACAGAACAAGCGGCAGTTATAGGGCATTGAGGCCAATCATCGACCGACGGCGTAAGACTAAGGGTTACTGTTAAGGGTTCTATAATTCGGCGCCAAATAGGTATATAGATTGACTGAGCTCTCATCCGAGGCCCAGGCTTCAATCAATCCTCGTCCGGTTTAATTAACTGGGGGAGTAATAGTACTTTTTGCGGTCCGGCGAAAAAAACGTCTCCTATGCCATCTTTCAGAATCATATTCCCATAACTGTGCTTCTTATTACTGCGAATGTGCCCGTAAAGCACCTTCTGCATGCAATGGTTCCTGCCGTCTGTCGTCGCTCGGAAGGTCTGCCAGTCCGTGTCTCCTTGTAGCGTTCTTTATGTTGGAAATGATATGGAATTTTGAAGCTGCAGCTTCTTTTTACGTAGCCTTTGTTTTTCCTCTATTCTGCTTTTAATTTTAGCATTGAACTTCGGGGTTCGGGAACTAAGTCTAATTGTTCTCATGTGATAAATCTCTTGCAGGAAATAGAAAGCAGTTGGTATGGGTAGAGTTGGTTGTGTGACTTTGCAATGAATGCACATTAATTTTCAGATGACTGGATAGGTTAGCCTGCACTTTCAACTCAAGTGTACACTACTTTATTTTAATGTGTTGTAATTGGGCCGCCGTTATCGAGGAAGGCCTCAGTTAGTGCGGCTGTATCTGTCGGGGGCGAGGTGTTCCTTCGATATGGAACATGAGGTGTGGATTAAACATGTTCTTAATCCTTTTCCACTTTTCAGTGGTTTTACTTGTCCTTAGATATTATGCTTCTTTGTTCTAGACTTGGCCTACAGATTTCTTATTTTTGAAAATTTGAACCACTAAAATTAGTGGTTGAGATCTTTGGTGCGCAATTATTGTCTGTAAGGCTGACGCACTCTCCCTTACTGGCCCTTGCCTATCAGTTTGCTCACGACGCACGCGAAAAACCTGATGAATTGGCATACATGCTCGCGTTCCACCGTTTTTCTGCCTATTCTGCCGGCCAGAAGTCGTAGACTTGTCTCGTCACAGGACCACTTGGGTCAAAAGTAGCCTGCCCAGGCAATTAATTGGCGTTGTTTATTATCAACACTGATCGCAGTTAGGATGCTGTCTGCCTACTTTTCCCGCACTCAAAAAATAAATAGGGCACGTCCAAAAGTGTGTCACGGCCCGCATGATGTGTTAACCGCCAATATGTCACTGTTGCTAGTGACATCGGTGCGTGAAAGAGCAAAACTCGATAGGACGTACGGTCATGACACCTTGCGGACAGATGTTGCACAACGGAAAGTTGCACTGACGTCAGTCGCGCTTTGGTTTACGCGCGTAGATGATAGACATCTGCTTATTCACGCAACAGAAGTATATCACCGACTTGTCGATCCCATGACAGGCGCTAATAGCCGCACACCAGTGTGAACTCTGCAATCCTCAGTCAATCGAGGTCAGATAATCGTTTGATAGTAATGTGACAAGACCGTGCTGACAGAAATCCACTTTTTGCTTTTAGGCAGGGTGACCTTTTAGCGCCAGTTTCTTTCATACACATACCGGAACATTGTGTTAATATTTTTAACAGCTTCTGGGTTTTAGGAATGCTGCACGGACAAACAAGTCAATGTCATTTGGACCTGGTATAAGTTACTTTTCGAAGATTTAATCCGTTTCTCCTGTTGTCATGCCTAACTAGCGCGGGCGTTGTTATCCTCTAGACTCGGTAGTCGCAAGTGAATGTCTGGTTCATCCTTCGGCGCTTTGTTGGTGTGATCAAAAAAGGCGATCGGATGTTGATAGTGTCCTGTTTAATTGTAGCTTTCTGAAGGACAATGCAAAAGGCCATGTGGCTTTCGAATTTGGGCATACCTCCTGCGCTTTTGTTTTTTTACGTTGTATGTGCATCGAAGTTGGTTATCCGAATTACCCATTTCAAGCCGTTTGTCGCTTCTTTACTTTCGCTACATACTTGGCCGTCTTCGACTACCTAATTAACGTGTTAGTGGTAAAAGGGCGCTCACTAATCGTTTTTACGGAACTCACTGGTCCTGTTTTGCATTATGGGCTCTCGAGCCTAACCAGCAGCCGCACAGCGGCACATGGTATGGACAGGATGTTATTACCGATAAAGGCAAGGGGACTGGAATGGCCGTTTTTGGCTTATTAGCCGTTGTCAGCCAGTCATACCCAACCTCGAAGTGCGAAACACCTCGGGCTCGTGATCATGGTTTTCGAGATATCTGTGAAATTGACAGATTTCCCCGTGAACGATTGTTGTGTCAATGCCTTCGAGTTCTGGGAACTATTCAGTTCACCCGTTTTTTATTACGCCCTTACTTTGTAATTTAGTTACTCATCTGTCCAAGACTTTTTTCACCCGCACTGTTGGTCACTACACAAACGCTCTGACGTCTGCCGATAGGCTCATTTGTATTGAGGTGGTGCATTTCAATTTCTTGAATTATCTTTCAGGTTGTGAATGAGATTGCTTCCGAAAAAGAAACGCCTTCTTCTAAAGGTATGCTTCAAGAAGGATTTTGTGGGACACCTCACTTTTTCCCAGTCATTTTTGCCTGAGGAAATTATAGTATTCGTGCTTAATTTGAAATCTCAGATTAGTAGTTATAAATTAAGTGAAAATAGTATAGACTATTCTACTACTATTCTATGCCATTTCTCCACTAACCCCCAGATTAATTGGGCCTTCTTCTGTGGATTCTGCTGATCGAAGGTTTTTTGTTCCGTGATTAAGCTGTATACTTGGCGTTAAAACTTATTTGTAGGAGGCGGAGGGACAGGAGGCGCCCATCAATGTCCTGACTGCTCAAGGAGTTTTCACTCAGCCTCATACCTCCGTTCACACATTTTGTTTGTGCATTCCGGTTGGTATTTATTACATCTACTTTCCTATTGTTTAGTATTTGTTTTGTCCTGCTGAAGACCTGCAATTTTAATAATTTTAGTTGTTGATTTCCGAATTTGAGTTCACATTTGAGTTCGTTATTTGTCTACGCTTTACTCGAAAGCTAGATATACTCCAAACAACCCGCACACTTCATTAGGTCTTGAGTTTTTAGATCTTTTTGTCGTCTGCGTGGCACTCCGTTTATTGAACTCCTATTTCGTCTCAACATCGCCTCGCCACTCGTTACCATTTCTTAGAGGCCGTCTAGTTTTTTATATTCTAGTCATTATGGTCCGGGTTTTCGTTATCACTGAGATTGTGTGTTTTTGTACCGCACACTATTTGTTCACTGCCTTTGCTCTCCGACTTATCTTCCACTTCTAGAGTTAACGCTCCGGTGTACTGCGAAAATCAAAATAAATTAATAAGGGTTCGAAATGCACCTGTGTCTCATATGCTGTCGCCACTTATTTAGTGGTCTCTACTAGCCGCATTCGAACCTCAGCTGCAATCATTCCTTAGCTTGGTTTTACAGCCATACTAAGGTCCTCCGTCTTCATAAGACTTTCTAAAAATGCCAGAGACAGAGGGATCTCAAGACTGTAGTCCACCGAGTATGAATCCGACCTTGTAATGTTTTGATCGTGATATGGCGTCCGAAGTGTGCCCTTTGTCAAAGCTTTGGAATTCCGCACTGAGTATATTAGTATCTGCACCCTGAGAAATCGGTAGGCTTTGACCTTAGACCGACAAGTACAAACCCTGGGTGGACAGTTATGCAGATATTATCCCGTTGATTGGGTTTTCATCTGGAAAAATCTTTCAGTGTACTCGTATTCGGCAAGTTTCACAGACTTGTTACTTACTTGATTTTACAGTCATGCAGCTGCATCACTAAAAAGTCCGTGTTTGTACGAATTATTGTTGTTATAGGTCACATACGTATGCATAGCTGCGCATTTATTTATCATCGTCCTGACTCTTAGTGCCCTGGACTCAATCGAACGTCAACTTTCGGATTTGTTTTTTTCCTTTAGGCATACGACCCTTCTTTTGTCAGATTTGCGAAAGGGGATTTATGCAAAAGCATACTCTACAGAAACACATTAGCCAAATCCACAATGGTAAGTGGTACCTGGTCCTCTGGGGGTAGATGCGCTTGCACTCCTGCTGAGTATGCAGGTCTTGTGCGTGGCTTTCCAATCATCCTTGTTTTTTCTGTTGTTGTTTTTGTTGTTGTTTTTTGGTCAAGTGTTTGTTGTGGGTCAGGGAGTGTGGCGTGGATCGTCAAGGTACGAGTTCGGCCTCGCCATCCACCTACGCCCTCCCCACCTACGGTCTTTTTGACTCTGTCTTGACACCGGGCCCGGGTAGGGGAGGATAGAGTGTGGTAGATGTCGTGAAAGTCCACTCTCATCATAAACTAATTCACGCGCAAGCCACCGCCCTCTATCGACTAAGCAGACACCCAAAACAAATGATGTATAAGTGCAGCCGAAATGGATGAGTTTGGTTTAGGTTTTTTTCCTGTGTTCAAAGGAGATTGACAGTAGAATGGTATTACCGACAAAGACAAGGGAGACTTGAATGGCCATTTCTGGCTTATTAGCCGTCATCAGCCAGTCATGCCCAACCCCGAAGTGTGGGACACCCGAGGCTCGAACTCGAGATTGACAGTGCCCAAGAGGTGCTATAATTAACCTATTCTATCCTACCCATCCTGCTGTGCAGCACACGGCGGACATGGTCGGATGCGACGGTCGAACTGCGAACACATTATGCCTAACTCTTGTTGCTAAGATCCAAACACGGATTGTAACAACACACCCTGTAGTTGGTAGACATTATTTTATCCTGGAAGCATAATTAAATTATTGCTTTTGTGAGCGAGGAGTTGACTCCAGGTCTAAGAAGAGCCCATAATGGTATATCAAACTCTGCGTCCGGTATACGCGTGTTGGGTAGTTAGTTTCGAATTCGGCAACTCGTGTGCCCGACCCGCGCTCTGCCACTAATCGGCAACCACCGAGGAGGCGTACATTACACGTTATAAAGATTCTAACACATAACTAGAAATGGCCGTCATACAAACGGTTTCAAAGACTACGTTGTCCAGTTGCCTTGCTGGATATTTTTGTCTCTCCTAGCGGCTCGGTGTCCTATTGTCCCTCGCAAAACCGCCCGTGAATTGAAGGAAAATTTCAGACAGCAGTTGGACGCACGTCATTCTTCACTTTGGAAAACTTCAAACCCACAATGTTGTTATAGGCAAAGGTTTCTCTGTAGAACAGGTTTTCAGACCTCGGTCGAAACCCTTCGTGGCCATTGTCCTTACTAACCTCCCTTTATTTATCAAAAGCAGCTCTGCCCAGTTGGATTTTTTATAACATAAAGGCTGTATAGTTTTCATTGACTCCCAGAGGTAGCAACGTAAAGTTCTATGTTCATTTCTGCCTAATCTTGGTCGGAACCTTGTCATGGACCGACTCACACTCCTGTCCTATGCCTTTCTCCCTAAGCAGGCTCAGTCTTTGATGGAACGACTAATACACTTAATTGTTACCGTCCTCTCTTCCCCGTCCATCTTGTCCTCACTATCCGTGCTCACTTCTGGTTCCCAGCTACTCTGCCAGCTCAGAGTAGTCGTTTCCTCTGACAGTTATTCCAATAACTGGGATTTTGACGAATACTATAAGGCCTTTGGTTTGATTTTTGCTAATCTGTAGAGTAGTTGTGTCGTACCTCATGTTCTCCAAAATGGGATGGTGACGCTTGTTCCTTTTTATCATAGGTGTGCGTGCTTTCAAATGCGACACTTGTGAAGCCTCATTCACCCAAAAAGTTCATCTGATCTCTCACGTCAGAACTGTGCATGAAGGTATGTTATGTCCCATGATTCGATTTTGTTTTAGACACTGATTCCGCCGCCTTCTTTCTTGGGGATTGTATCACGTTCAGTCAATATTTCAAATTTTGTGCACATAGGAATAATGACTTTTAGTGCTACTGAAATTACGGTGCCCACCAAAGCTAGTCTATGGGTTGTATGAGCGAAAATTCTACTGACGAAGATAAGGAAACTATAATTGGCACTTCATCTGTCGTCACCAGCCTGTGGTACCTCAGTCCCAAGCCGCATGTCCGATGGTTAGGCTGGATTCGAGTTATTATGGAGCAACGTCCTCATAACTGCACAACGAGCTCTCGTCACGTCGGCTGAGACTGGGAATATTCGGTCGCATGGGAGTGGCAGTCAGGTTTAGAACGGGTTTTTATTTTTCTCCTAGAAACTGGAGTTGCACAGCCCACGGTTCCGAAACATGTACGATTTTTATGAAATACTTCTGCTTAAACCTGCTTCACGTTCTCGTTTGTACTGACATTCAAATTTCACTTCCCACATCTTTTTATTTCGTTCAGATCATTACTCTTACCATGGCGGCCCTCACATTCAGAGAAGCTTCTTTTCATGAAATGTCTACCGAAATTCCGAAATCCGTTTCGTTTCGAAAAGATCAATTAAATAGGGTTGTAAAACTAATTATCTTGCAGCATAATTCTATAATAATTCAGTTGCCCCAGGATGCCGGCTTTCGACCGAACTTGTTTTCGGCTGCATGCAAAAACTATACTCTGTAAAAATGACCAATTAAATAGCATGCATGCTTCTCATTGATTTTCGATACCCTTCAAAATCCAATTATATTCCATGGAAAGTATGCGTAAAAATATTCACGTGTTCACCCGACCGGCCATTAAACTTGCATTCAGGGTTTCCAAACTACAAGTCGTATATTCTCCGCCTACGGAAAACGATACATTTCTTCACAGTATTAGGAGGAGACCATATGGGGTTCATAAACTGCAGCAGTGGATGTGAGCCATATCATTAACTTTACAAGCCACATTGGTAAATGTGGAGATATGACGCTTTATCAACGGCCATTTCACGGTATTAAAAATTCTCACAATTAGAAACTTTTTAAAGCCAAATGCCCTTCCTTCAAGCATAAAATTGGAAGAAGACGCCATTTCCTACCCAAGGAGCGGAAGAATTAATATTTTTGTTCACGTTTTCCATGAAATATAATTGAACTTTTAGGGGCATCAAAAATCAATGAAAAAAATACATGCTATTTAAGCAGCCATTTTTTACAGAGTATAGTTTTTGCATGCTGTGAGATAGGGGTTCGTTCGAAAATCGGCACCCTGAGCCAATTTAATTATAGAATTAGACTGCATGATGATTAGTTTTATAACCCTATTTAATTAGTCTTTTCGAAACGAAAACGCATTTCGGAATTTCGGTTGACGCTTCATGAGTTAGCCCACCTCCTTTATGTTTGAATTTACAAACGCATCAAAAATCTATGGAAACCGTATGCCACAAGTGAGGGTTTTACAGGGGGTCGCAGAGAAGTGCATTTAAAAGCCGACATCCTGACGAGTCCGAAATATTATCGGATTATGCTGCATGCTAATCAATATGACAGCCTCACCTAAGTAATCCTTCCTAATCGAAAACGTATTTCATAATTTTGACCAACATTTCATGAGATCGGTCACTCACTGTAAGTATGATTTTCGGGAAGGTCCTGCGGAAGTCAGTTTCAGGAGACCTATCTTTCTACGTCGTGGGCCAATACCTCACACTGGACGTCCATAACAAGATAAGCTGCGAAGCTGTCATCTTATCCGTCGTATCTCTGGCATTTTTAGTGACGATCGGTAGCCATCTACCCAATAAGATAATTTACACCCTCTATGGTTGGTTCTGGTACATCTGCCCTGTTTGGTAGGGGGGTCATACGAGCCGTGTGTTGCCATGGCGATGCATGTTTTAGCCCTTGCGGGTAGTCTTGTAGCACTAAGTTGTCTGTCACTCGG
Organism: Spirometra erinaceieuropaei; assembly: GCA_902702965.1. Classification (NCBI taxonomy): domain Eukaryota; kingdom Metazoa; phylum Platyhelminthes; class Cestoda; order Diphyllobothriidea; family Diphyllobothriidae; genus Spirometra; species Spirometra erinaceieuropaei. The sequence goes on from CACRXP010000059.1 coordinate 1,056,420, forward strand.
AGAAATCGACTAATATTAGAACCGCCGTTTCCGGCTTGATCGTCATCTTTAGCCACTCATAACTCAGCCTCGGACCGTAAAGACTTGCGTGGATTTTAGTACTAGCACTCACTGAGCTTCCTGCCTGCAATTTGGCTACATTTTACTAGCTTATTGGACTATGTACTTTGGCTATTACATTGCTCATCTGGTTAAAAACCTCTTAGCGGAACCTCGACGTTTCGAGTTCTGTGCCAGTGAGGTTTTACAGTTGATTTTCAAATGGCATAGTCGGGGCGTTCAGCGGTCTATCCCTGTCAAAGGACGGAATACAGGTGTTCCCCTTTGCCTTTGAGCACTGACCAGAGCCCTTGCTGAGATGGCCGTTTCTGACTTATTTTCCGTCGTCAGCCAGTTATGCCACAACCCCGAGTCGCGCAGACCTGATGTTTAAACCGAAACGCGGTTGGCCGCTGACCTCTAACGCTCTATCAGGGAGTTTGATTGTTTATTGGCTCAGAAAAGCACGACATTCCATGGAGAAGAAATAACCAAAAATGTGCACCACTGCGCAACCGTAACCACACCGATGGAAGTAAAATGAGTTATTCAAAATCAGCCTAAACCTATTAATCACTTCGGCCTGGTAGTAATCTGGGGGATTCTAGAGGGATTTCTTAGTACATCGTGCTTGGGCAGTCAGCATACTGAATCAGATTTAGTGGATTCCAAACGTTGCAGTAGGTTGTGCGGGTAAACTTGACCCAAATGTGATTAAACTCGAGTCGTCCGGCGGGGCCTCGTAGCTCAGGTGGCTAGAGCGCTCGGTGTACTAAAGCCTCCCCTCGCTGTCGTGGGTTCGAATCCCACCGACGCCTCGAGTGTTTCACATTTGGGTCGAAATGGATTATTCAGAATCTGCTAAAACCAATTTATTCAGGGAAGGCATCATTTGTTACTTTCGCTTCTTCCACAGGTCTAAAACCGTATGCTTGCGATGTCTGCCACCGGACTTTTTCAAGCAAGAGTGGAATGCGCAAACATCGAGCCCTGATGCACGAAGGTAATCGCCAATGTCTTTTTTCCAAACTATTCCTGTCCTCAGTGTCTCTTCTGCGATCCAACAACACCTTTCCTGGTATTTGGCGAGTTTGACCCACTAAAAGTATCAACAGCCTGTTGTCCTAGACCTTTCTTCTCCGCCTCTGTATGAGGCTGGTTTGGCTGTGACTCATGGAGGCCTGGTCAGGTAAATGTAAGGGGATGGCGTTTGTCCATTTTGTTCAGCATACCGCTTGGTGGGTGAGGGGCAGATTACCTGTACTGGGTACATCGAGGGGACCAAGTCGGTGTAGTTCACTGGAAGGATAGCCTTAAAGCAGCGGTGGTCAATTCCCACTAGTTTTCACTCATCTTCCTGGTGCAGAGCCCAACATTCACAGCTGTTTAAGAGAACTGACCGGATAGATGCACGGTACGCGCAGATCTTCGTTGCGATGGAGATGTCGCGTCGGGTCTTCATAAAAGTACGTCTTGAGGACATGTTTCTTAGGATTTGCTTCGCTCTGCAGACGTTCATCCCTGAAGTTCGACTGTGTTGTCCTAACAGGGGATCGCTTACGTATTTTTCAGACCTTGGTAATATCCGCAAAAATCACAATCGCAAATGAGTAAGAAGGAAGGCTGGTCGAGCACCAGGGCAATTTGTTTATTATTCTGAGTTTTCAAACTCGTGCTGAAGTCTATCGTCAGAGATGACAGCAGCAATAGAACAAGCAACAGTTGTAGAGCGTATTAGCTAATCAACGATGCTCGATCAGCCCTCTTCTTCCTTACACATACATACACCCGCGACTCGAACATTCATCGCCCGCCCTCTTTCATGAGAGGATTTAACGTAGTTGTCGACGCCAACAGTGGCGACAGAACAAGCAACAATTGTGGGGGGGGGGTGTTAGTTAATCAGCGATCAGTAATGCAGGTCTGGAGGTAATTGCACAGGGCTCTGTATGCCGGTGCCAGATCGATAAATCGATTGACTGAGTTCTCATCCGAGGCCCAGGCTCCGCTAAAATATAGACTTGTCCTGGCGCTGGTGTAGACGACTATATTAGTGGCTGCAAAGTTAAACTCATGACCCCTTTCGAAGGTTGGGCACCCTCTTGTGATAATTCGTCTCCCCGTTGCACAGCCGACCTCTGTTCGTGTATGCGCGATCCCAGCATGCATTCAGTCCGATCTCTGTAGTTACAAGGACAGTTTAGACACATCTCTAAACTTTTCAAGACAGAAGCATCTTGCGTTTCAAACACGGAATTCCAACGAGCCATAACTTTTTACAGGCTAAGCATAGGTAATTGAAATTGCGCGGGTCATTCCCAGAAAGTGAAGTTTATGTCCACACACAACGACCAAGCCAACGATATCAGCGGGATTTCGACGAAGGAGGTAGCCTGGTAGGGACTATGGACAGGCGATTACTTGCTGCACCTTAAATCATACGAGTAACCACTGACGGCAGTACACTGACTAAGGGTTCGAAGTCTCCCGTCACTATATGCACAAATCAAGACAACGTCTTGTCGGTCAGCAGCTGCGCTCGATCTCATTTCGTCTTCAACCGGTCTTGCTGCTGGGACTCCGTGAAGACTCACGGGGAGACTCTGGGTGTGCTCATCACGATGCCGGCCACGGTAGAAATCATGATGCTGACTGCAGTGGTAATATCTACATAGTTAAACACACTCTTTTCCTGACTTTGTGTAGGTGAGTGTCGGTTCAGATGTGCGCACTGCAACCAGGAGTGCTTCTCGCGGGGAGAGCTGAAACAGCACCGAGAGACGGAGCACAAAGGTTGGTTCGAGAGCGGCTTACTTTGCCTATATCTTCCTCATCTCAACTGTCCCCACCCCACGGTACTCATGGCCCCCAAACCTGGCACATTCACGCTCATACACGACTGCTTTTTTATGGCTTCGGTCTTTTATGCCCTTTAGAAGAAGTTTTGGCGTACCCTAGGCGTACAAAAACACGTTTGGCGCCTTCCACGTGCATTATCCGCTTGAGAAATCGCTTGCTTATTTTCTAACTTCTGACTGCGGAAGTCGCGAAGCTTAAACGGTGTTTGGTAATCGGTTTTCTCTGTCGGTTAGCCCTGGTGTTTCGTAATTTCGCTGTTAATGTTCCCCGAATTTGCGAATAAAGCGACTGGCCGGTGCTGTTATCTGTAGTCCATCCGGTTACTCCTTGCCCCAGTTGATCTTTTTCCGTTGTGTCCATCAAATGTTCAGTGTTAGGCGCAAGCTTTGAAAGATGGAAGTAAGTAGTCTTTGCTCGAGATATCTTCGGTTTTAAAAGCGACGTCTTTGGCCTCCTTCTTGTAGAACTAACTCTGGGGGCGTGTCCTGCCCAAAAGATATCTGCGGACGCTTTTATGTTCTCCTCCCCCTCCCCCCTCCTCCTCCCTTATCTCGCATTTAAGGAGGCAACGGTAAACATGAGGCACAACCGGTCCTACCAACTACGGCGCGCCCACGCCATCCATAAATTCGCTGGCATTTGCTATTAAGATAGAGGATTCTAGTCAGTCTGCGAACCGCACTCACTTCTAGTAATGCCTGAATTGACATTAAGCTCACACGCCTATTAAAAACTTCTAGAGCGAGTGTGAAAATATCCAGATGTTGGCCGACGAGAACAGGAAGATGGCCAGGCCAACTGTTGTTTAGAACTTAAGGGGGCGTTCTTTGATCCGGCACCCTCCCTTCGATCGACACCTGCCACTTGAAACGCAATGCACCCTAGCGCTGCGCAGACGGTCCACAGCTGATCTAATTTATCTGTAGCACCATCAAACCGAAATTCCGTCAGTGCAGCCCAATCAGTTAGGCTTTATCAGGCTCACGTGAGTATTTTTTCACGCACACCGGTCCGTCTGATTCCTCCTTCGAACTAACAAACACGCCACCCAGTAGCAGGGACTGTGAACAACAAGGACAGGTGACACTGGGGCGACAGCTGCTTCAGACTTCTAGCGATTCTCTCCTGGATACTGTTTTAAGGAGATAGGAGACTTCACAAAATTGATATTATCTACCTCGCGATAGCCTGAAGTATAAAGCATTCGCCCCGCCGGATGGCGGTTTGCCGTCGACAGAGTGAGGGAGGAAGTGTTCCACTAAATCTCTCTCTTCCCCCCCCCCACTTCTCCCCTAAAAGCGCATCACTGTATGATGCATTAGCAGGAGCATACTTTTAAACGCCAAACCCAAAGCGGTCACATTTTCTTGATGACATCACTGGATGGATATACCTCGGAGTAAACAGACTGTCTCCAGGATGTGAGCCAAACCTTGTGGCAAAAAAAATCAAGGGAATAGCTGCTGGTAGCAAGCCTCAGCACATAAAAATAGTTGTCGAGGAGATACAGACGGAGACACTCTGGCTACCAACACGAAGTCCCTGGCTTTCAAGTCCGGCAGGTATGTGTTCGTGCTTCTACAAAAACGACTGCAGACCGAGCAGCCGAGAATCAAAGATGATTTAATGACCGAGAAGGCCCAATAAAGTCACTAAGTATCAGTTATTCCGATAACTTGGTACGTAGGCAGAAGAGAGTGAGGGTGTGTGGTGGGTTGATCATGGGAGTTCAGTCATGTCCGTGTCAGCGATCGACCTTGGCCGAATTGTGAGCAATAAAGTCACCATCCACATCGCAAATGTGCGTGCAGAGTCAATCGGTGCACAGGGCTTACCACGAACTTGGCAGATCATTTGATAGGGTTTCCAAGTGTCCCAACATTTGATGAATGTCCCACGGAGGTAACTGTTCCAGCCCAATATTTCTGCCGACCATTCCTAGCCGACTTTGTCGTCATTTTCCGGATTTGACGGAAGGAATCAGCACTGCGGGACCTGGCTCGAGCCGTCTGAACAGGCAACTGCGAGTTTCTTCCGCTGATACAATCACTGCGGCGCTGTTGGGTTCTCACCTACCTTATAAACCGATGACTTCAATGATTGCCATTTGCTACTGTCTTCTTCGAGTGGGGTTATAAAACGAGACCAGATTTCGGTACTCAGAACCTCGGAGGTGCTGGGTTATCGATGCTTTGCGACATCAAGGCGCCTCACGTGATATTTCGGGCGCGCATAAGATGTGAACTTTAAGGCGTTTGCGAACAATGACCTAGTCCAGCCCATGAGCGTTACCATTTTCAGCTCCATGATCTGTTGCATGAACCCAGTTGTGTGACCTTGAGGCAACTAAAGTATAGTCGACCTGACTGGACGTATGACCATCGTTTGAGTACCAGGTCGACAGCTGCTTATGACAACGATGCAATTACGTGTTGGTGACAAACATTCGATTCCGATCTTCAACGTTCTTCATTCTCTCACCAATGTCGCATCGTAAGCCAATCCCAAAATGGCCAACACGATGATTGGAGGGTTAACGAGTAAGCTCTGATTGCAAATGCAGTGATCACATATTCACACTGTGCTGAACGCGCAGCTTCGTCATTTTTGTGGTTAAACGAAGACCCGGAGTGAAACTCTGCATCCGTATTGGCTGCCGTAATGGCTAGACGGACCCGTCCGCGCCCCAGAGGCATCCTCAAGCCTTACAAAATCCTCACAACCCTCTACGCTTATCCTAAAAGCATCTTGGGGCTCTGTAGAAATTGCTGCCGGTGTTCAGTGCCACAAAAACTGCTCACCTAGACTGTCATTTCTGTCCGTCTTTTTGCCTGCCCTTTTTGAATTGCATTTACTTCACGCGGTCTTTGAGCTTGTGGGAATTCACTGTTCTACTGCTGCTCAGACTCCACTGAGGTACATTGCTGCCATCGTATTGTGTCTGTGAATTCTGTTCTGCCCTATTGGCGTGTGAATTTCCTGCTCGGGATCGAATTGGCTGGACATTGTTTTGTGGGAACGCATGCAGCCCTCCTCATCATTAACGCAATTGACAAGAGTATGACAAAATTCACACGCATTTGGAAAGTCCACCTGATTTTGCCTTTGTCAGCTTTTCGATACAATCTCTGTCTCCACCTTAAAGAATATGCCTTGTGTAACCTTTGCATTTCTATTCACAACGAAGAAACACATTCCCCCTATTTCCGTTTCCAGACAGATGTAGGATCATATCAAACTCGCAAGCATATTTACCCTATATGGTTCCTTTCGCAAAATTGCCCCCTTTACCGATTGGAGCGAAGATACGACTTCCAGGCAGCTGTTCCCCCGAACGCTTCCGCTTTTCTTCCCACTAACCGAAAACCGTTAGAGAGACAGTTCTCCCTGATGCGATCTGGGGTTCCCAATTGACTCGGATTATGGTGCACCCTTTTAGGTTGCGTCCTGGTCTTAAATTTGTTGGATCCCCCCCTCCCCTTTGCAGATTTTCACACTGAGTTTTAGGCTTAGGATCTCCCTTCTATCCCTCTCCTGCACCCCGCAATCTGATTCTATGCCCCTTTCAATTTGAGTTTAATCCAGCCTTGTTGGGTGTCTGTGTATGTGTGCGTTGTAGCCCTCCGACCGTACGGTTGCAGTCAGTGCGACCGCAGTTTCACCACGGAGACCGGTCTGCTCGCCCACGTGACGCGATTCCATGAAAGTAATTTCTTCCCGCGTTTCCCCCTTCCCCATCCTCGAATTTTTTGGCCGGCTTCCCCTCTCCCTCCACCTACTCCTCCCTTGTGTTCGTACTTGCGTGTTTCCTCCTCCCTCGCATGTGCTGCATGCTTTCTGCTGCTGATGCTGGCACTGCCCTCGCCGTTGCTGGCAAAGATGTCACGTCCTAGTCCTAACACTCACACGTCCACCTTTCATATTACAGACCCCAGGTCTCCTGTCCCTAGCGCTCCCCCTCGACCGTGTGTTGTGGAAGGAGACAGTGGTTTTCTGTCTATTATCCTCCTCCGTTCTCTCCCCTAGTCGTTGCGTAATCCACTGACAGTATGCTCACTTGCCATATCTGCCTGTTTCTGTGACGTAACTGGCTCAGTTACCTAGTTGTTGGCGCCTGTTTAGGAAACTGTGCCCCCATAAGCGTCCCCTAGCTCCTTATGGCACCCGTCCGTGCATCCTTCTGGCCTCTGGCCTCTTGAACCCCGTTTCGAATAACTAACGATGCGCTTATGGTAGCTGAACCAGTTTACCTAGATGACTGCAACAGTCGAGCTGCCATTCAATTCTGCTTCCGGCAAGCACGGTTAAGGCCGGTTTACCTACAGTCATTTAAGTGGTTTTTTTGCGGGTAGACACAAACCCAATTCCTGTGCATATTTGCGTATATGGTGCAGTCTGCAGCTTTTTGTTCTAGTTTCGGCATACTGTGTGGAGGGATGGGTGTTTTCGTCTGGCATTCACATTGTACGAAGTCTGCGTTCTTCCTCCTGGCCATCTCCTCCCACTCTTTTCATTTTCCCACATCCGCCCTCGTTGTCGCGGGCTTGCCCTGACACCCTGCCCGAAGGGACACTAGCCAGGAGTGCATTATATTTCATTGGGCAGTAACGATGGGAAACGGAATAGGTGGTTTGCCGGACCTGGTAAACAGTCATTTGCGCGAGGCAGCAGCGACAGAATGCGGAGGGTTGACGTCTGGCGAACCAGCTACACCATCAAATCTCGCAGAGTTCGATGACCTTGTCACTGACAAGGGGGGCACCAGTCGCCATCGGCCGCCTCCGCCGCCCAACGAACCGGACCTCCATCCAAGGATCAAGTTTTGGAATAGAGAAGACGACCTGTGTCGAACTTCCGAGTCCCCATCATCTGCAAGATTCTCAATCGCTACTCGCAATTTATGCCACAGCATCTTCGAAAACCGACGCTGCCGAACCTCTGTTTATTGGTCGAATGTTGAGTGTGCAAGTTATCGTCCTCTAAAGGAAGGAGGGAATGTCAACCGCATGTTGGAGTTGGGGAGACCTTTATTACACCGTAAACGCAGGGTTCCATAGTGAGCAGTACAGTACGATTCGTACCTGCCTCTCTGATATGCGCTTGCCAGCCCACGGCGCATGCTGCAGTAGGCTTCCAGACGCTTGGAATTGCTTTCATTTCTACCACGGCCATGTCAGAGACCACCGTGGTCGACTGGGGGTTGCATTTGCATCGCGCAATCCATGTGAATGGCGAGGAGAGCGACTTTTGATGCCGTCTCCGGGGCCTCTCAGGGCTGCGTCCTTCCGAGCTCTGCCCAATCAAGTGATAGATTGGAAGATCATGCCGGTGTTATAGTAGGTTATGTTAATGTTTTTGTGTTAGCGAACTCCTCAGACAAAAAGCGTATGCGTTTCAAATAAATGGGATGGCAGGCGAAGTGGGCCTGAAAATTGATTCTTTAACAGGAAGCATGTTTGCCTGCGTTCTGCGGCTTAGGCTCTCTACCCGGTCATGGTAGATGGCGAATTCCTCTGGCTAATGAACAGTCTTCCCCATCTTATGTCAAACTTCTTACTTGGCGACTAAGGTGTAGGTGAGACCGACCATCGGATAGATCAGGCGTGCATGGTTTTCTTTCGATCTCTGTCGAAGCTTACGGAATCGACGTAAGAACTGTCTGATGACCAAGTCGCCATAGTAGATGACCTCCATCACGAAAATCCTTCCATACGAACGTGAAACCTGACCCGTTCGTTCAGAAACTCTCAGTCGCTTTGAAGTATCTTCTCTACGGTATGGGTGCTCCATTCTCACTTGGCTCTCAATCGCGTCCTCGACAAACGACTATGCAGTCGGCTGGCCATATAACCCGCCAACTGCATCTCTCATGCTCACCAGTTAAGATGGCCCCACCGGACTGAGGGCGGGATCGTCCGATGTGTCATTTTGATCCTCTCTCTCCTCTGGGCGTTTCTGGCGACCGCGTCGACCTTGCCAGCTGAAGCCTGTAATGGACTTGGTGAGACTCGATCTCTGGACCTGCGGCCACTGGAACTAGTTAGTGGGATGGTTTAGCCTCGTTCGGAGGTCTACCGCCGACCTTCAATGGACATCGGTTACTCCCCTCGTGAATCTACGCAATGGAGCCAGCTGAATCAGTTGAGGTGGATGCCGTGACTCCTGCAAGCAGATTGGGCCAATTGAAATCCTGTCACGGAGCAGAAAATGGCCGTTGCTATCTTCCCTTTTCGCGGCACAGTTGCAAACCGTAGCCCCAACGTTTCACCAGTCAGTCAGCATTACAGATCGTGTGGAATCTATCACCCAGCACTGTAATTTCTTGGATCTTCTTGCCGTACGTCTTGTTGACACGGCCTCGTACACGACTAATTTGCATATGATGGAAACATGGGCCATAGTTCTAGCGGTCAGGTCGCCTCTAAACGATCAATCGGCCGCTGCGGATAGCTGACTTATGTGAGTGTCTTGGCTTTTTTTTGCATGAGAACTGCAGTTCCAGGAAGATCATACTAAGCTAAAAGAATGAGTCTGTTGTGCATACCGGTCTCTGGTAAGAACGGAAATCTTGCTTTACAGTGGCAGTCACTCCTGGTGCAATACGGTGGCAGCGGTCGCGAATGGCCGACCACCTTTCAGGCCTGAGTTACCAAAATATCGTAGATTGGCTGACAGAGCCAATGAGGGCTGTGACAGCTGTTGTTTTGGACTTAGCCACGCCCTCTGCAGTCAGCCTTGGCCCCGACAACCACTGGTCACCGGACACAAGCCGGCGCGCATCACGTGGACGGTTCACGAGTAAGATCAAATCGTCGGCAAGCCAAGCCGACAGTCAATCGTTGTGCGTGCATTTGTTTGTATCCATTGGCATGTCCTGTTCGTAGGGTCTCTGGCCGAATTGGAACGTGACCAAGTCTGAAACAGCTGCTCGCTCACTCTCCACGGGCATGGTTTACTGGGCTGCCTTATGACCACGGCACCTGCTCTCCTGTTGATGATTCCTATCACCGCAGGGTGGAACCGCTCTGCTGTGAGATGCCGGTCAGATCAGTGTGTTCACATTCTGACGTAGATATGTATCCGATCTACACCGACAATGACAATTTGATGACGAGACGCTTTTTAAAGGCCGGTTTTACGGCCCAACCCACCCATAGGTCTGACTCCATATACGGATGTGCATCAGTCTGTGTCCTATCGCAAGTGTAGCTTGCTGAAGAGAATGTAGGGCATTTAACTCGCTGTAGGTGCATTACTGGTCGGTTCCGGATTCAGTACAACATCCAGCTCTGTATGTGTGCATTTAGAATAAAATAATTTATCGCAGTGCAGACTTACGGTAGTAAGGCGAGGCGATGGAAAGTCGTTAAACTTGCCTCGGAAAAGATCGTATTTATACTACCGCTGTCCCCACCCAGCCCAATTTACCAAGGCGCTACTTAACAGCCCGTCAGGATGTTGTAACTAGTGTAAACTCAGATGTCTCAAACCTTCACGGCTTACTGCAACCGTTTATCTGCACTTCCAGATGACCCATTTTTGATAAAGTCACACTCAGTAGAATTTATCTTTGCCTTAAATAAGACCTAGGCAAACGGCTGCTTTTCCGTCATTATGTTGGTTTCGTTATCCTTGACTTCTCCCTGTTAGGGGGTTTTTTCTACTGCAGACCTGCAATTTGAACCCATCATCAGAATTCAACATCCCAGATTGGATGACCACTGCAGACGCGCTAGACTTTTTGCACTATGACACTTAAATCCGAAGCATGGGCAGTGCTAGCCTCTGATGACCCATCTGAGGGCAAAGGTATTTTGCTCTAAAAAAGTTGGTCAGATCGGTGCACTCCACTTCCAACGTGAATATATACTTCCGAAAAGACTGCCTGGTGGGGAAGCACTGGTGTGCGGTCTTAAGGTTCTGTTATCCGTCACCTCGAAATCCTTGTGAACTATGTTTTCGTCGGACCATTTCCAGTCATAGGTGTTGGAGGTGGCGGCGGCTGTGGTGGTCATCGAGTGTCATGTGGTTGACTCCATAGCGGCATGAAGCCGTTGCTTCCTCAGATGCCCTGTTTTTCTTTCGAGCTGATTAAATTATTGTCTATCCACTCGCTTTTTGACTTTTTAAGTTATCTTCTATTGACATTACCACCCCCAGGTGGCAAATTTACTTTGTTCTGAGACGCTGACCGATGGGTATGCGCCAGGCCCTGTGCGAGTCAGTCGTCTGGATGCCCTACTGAACGTCGAGCATCAATACACTCACTGGTCAAGAAGTCGTCTGCTGGAAGTGGAATTCCGCCAGCTTGTAGTGTCGCATCGGCCATCCATCATAGTTTAACATATATTTTTTCCCGACACTCCCAAAGTACAAACTTTTGTGTTTCTGTTCCGTGATCTGTCTGTGCTCCCTTCATTCCACCCTCAAAAAGTGACACCGTAGCTCTGATCGTTGTCCCAGGCCGACTCGATCGGTCCTTTGGTAGTCCAGCCAGTGGACTTTTACAGCCTCTTTCGAACTTCAGTGAGTGATTGGCTTCAGGTGAATCCAGTCAGGGGTCATGCGTTCTTATCCTTTCAGAATATGACAACAGTTGAGATCATAGTTTATTTTTCTTTAGAAGACCATCTCACTTGCTCGTATAGTCCCATTAACGACCTCGTCTTCCCCTGTCACGTGTTTCCGCACTTTTTCCGGCACCTATATGTGCGATCACATCGACGGAGATTTAGTCTGTGCACACCGCGCTTGCTATCAGTAAAAGACACCACCCCTCCTCCCACACACACCTGCTCGGCTATATATGTGTGTGCTTTGCCAGCCCAGGTTCTTATTGCCGCCACCCCACCTGTGCTTTTCGTTACCTGCATGGTTGTCGTACCCTCTCTTAGTCGTCACTTTCTTCCCTGCGCCTCCTCTTTCAGGCCCCCTGCGCTACCGATGCGTGCATTGTGATCGAGAATTCAACTCAAAGTCTTACCTGATGTTTCACGTCAAGTCGGTGCACCTGCGTAAGCATTTTTCTCACTGTCCTGTGGCCCCTTTTGCACTATTGGAACTTTAAATTTCCCCGTGTCGTGTCGCTTACTCTCATCTGACTATTTACATCCCTTGCTTTGGCCTACATGATCCCAATTATCCTCCTACTCCAATTACCCCTTGCTGATGTTCCTGGGTTTTGAGCACCATTTTCGAACAACCACCTGGGGACAGTTCGCTCCTTCAGGCTATGAGAACCCTGCCGCTTTGGGCTCCCCTTCCTTCAGTCAGTCAGGACCCGTCTCGAGCGCTCCCTTTTTTCACGGGGCAACGATTGACACGTCGTGGTCATCATATCGATGCCAAAACCGATTCTTACTGCCTGAATGCGACATTTTGCCGATCGGTTTAGGACGTGCCCTGCAGTTGGGCTGGAGATTGTGAATATACTCTGAGGTATTGTGATCTCCTCGTATGTTTCGTGAAAGAAGCTATCTGGCGAAGCTTGCAAATATCCAGGGGATCTTCAGCCTTTTACATCATCTACTCTAAAGCAGTCTATGCAGAACTGCAGAAGTGGGTGTCATGTGACGACATCACGTTTTCCCGCACTCTGCGTCGTCTTGGTAGGAGCGTTTGCTGCTCCGCATGCGCCCGTGCTCTCTCTTTACGATCATTGGGTTCATAAAACACCAGCGTCACTGAAATTTTAAGGTCCCGATGTCGTTTTGGCGTCTTCGGATTTTGTGACAAGAAGACATGAGACTGTGGGGCCGGTTTCGAAGGTAACCATCATCAAACCTCGTCCGCAGCTATTCGAACCCCAGGCGTGGCGTCCATCCCCCCCCCCCCTCCTCAGTCCCCTTGTCACCTTGGGGATAAATCCCACATGTTGTACTTGTTTCCGTGTTGAGAGGGGGCTGCAGCCATTGCCTTATGCTTTTGTGTTGCTGTGAGCAGCAGCCCTTTAATAATCGGATGACTTTAGAGTTGCGGAAATTCCCATTGTAAAATGCAAAAGGCAATTTGGCGAGCACCAGTCTGCTTTCGATAAATTCTCTTCAGGCCTGTACATTTATATGGCTATCGAAGTAATTAATTGAAAGATACGGGCATGTAGATAATTAAGCTGTAGATCAGGTTTGGGGAGGGGAGGGGACGGGTAGGAGAGTGAAACACCACAATTTCAGTCAGTGCCAGGGAGAAGGTGGATCCCAGCGTAGGCAATTACATGCGGGTTGCTGGCTTGGTGGCTTTGAGCCATGGCAACTGTGGGACCTGTATGAAGTTCTTCTGTGCGCATAGGACCGGTCCATGTAGACTGATTGCAGCCGCCTCTGCCGTAGCCAACAAGCGCTGCCCAAGCAGTTTTGGATAGCTTGATGGTACCTTGTAAATCACTCTGAAGGCCTCTCTGGCGTCTACACGGAGGTCTGTGTCTACCATGTGCGCGAGGATCGAGCTGTTTATGTTCTTTACTTGATCCTTTCCTAACCATACTGGGAGATGTTCTTTTATTCTTTTGGATAAACGCCAGCCCGTGCGACCAATATATTCTGCCCCACAGGAGTAGGTGAAGGAGTAAATACACATAGAGGTAGTCTGAGCTAGTAGTTTGTCCTTGCCCTCTCCATATAGGATTGGACTGGTGGAGAACAGTACACGGATGTCAGCTACTGGAAAGGTCTGTGATACAGCTTGAGTTAGGCGTCTTCTTAAAAGTTCACTTGGTGCATCCCCTTGAAATGGGATCCTGATGAAGAGCCTTTTCTTTCCTGCTGTCAGTATCGGGACTTTTATGGTCTTTCGGCCATGTTTTTAGTAATGAATCGATCAGGATACCCGTTCTGGCGAAAAAGACTTTCGATGATCTTAAGCTCTTTACGCTATCAGCTGAACAGATTCTTCTCACTCTTTCTGTCAAACAGCAACATAAATTACGTTTAACGTTTAGCGGTACGAAACTCCCAAAATGAGTGTATCGTCTGAACCACGTTTTCTTACGATAGACGCTACGTCGAATGCTGCCGTCAGGCCAAATTGCCTTTTGAATCGACCGATTGTCCTTGTCTGTTTTGCTACCCATCCTGGTCTCCCACACACTTGTCTCGCACACTGGATTTGGAATTCGCGCCGACAATTTAAGCACTTCTTCCCTCAGACCTGTAATACAGTCATAATCATTCTGGCTGGAATGAGTCCACACCAGCCTGATTAGTGTCTCAGGGAAAACTGGACCCTCCCTCTGGTGGCATCGCTTTCAAATGGCCGACCACTCCAAGTCTCAGTGGCCAAAAATCCCATAGGTTGGCCGACAGAAACAAAAGGGTGGTGATGTCTGCTGTTTCGGGCTCACTCACGCCCTCTGCAGCCAGCCTTGGCCTGGACGACCGCCGGGCACCGGACACAAGCCGGCACGCGCACCACGTGGGTGGTCCACAGGCAAGACCGGGTCGGTGGATTAGCAGCACGATAAAGCCGACACTTAGTCGCCATGTCTGTGCGCATGTTTGTGTACATTGACATGCCCTGTGTGCAGGGTGTCTAACCGAATTGGACTGTGACCAACAACTGCTATCTCACTCTCCGCGGGCGTTGTTTACTGGGTTGCTCTAAGACCACGACACATGATCTCTTGTTCACTATTCCTACCACTGCAAAGCGGGACCGTCCTACTCTTGGATGCCAGCGAGATTGGTGTACTCACATTCTGATGTGAATTTGTGTCCGGTCTACCCCGAAAAGGACTGGTTGACATTAAATAATGTTCCTTCTTCAAGTGAAGACTATGCATAGTTCATAAATTATTATTTATAAATTGCGAAATGCTTTTACCTAAAACTAGAAATTCTGATAACACATATATTAGAGGCCACTTGCTTAAGGCCAAATGTAACTGTGCATAACGAAGGGTAGTGTATCAAATTGAGAAAATATTGGAAAAGATTAACAAATAAAAATGCCATAGTCGAGGGGCGCTCATCGATCGTTTTTACGAAACCCACTTGTCCCGTTGTGCCTTAGAGCTCTCTCTCCCTCTCGAGCCCAACCAGTATCCGCACAGCGGCGCAGGATATAGGCAGAATAGCATTACCAGCAAAGACAAAGGAGACTGGAATGACACAGCGGAACGAGTGAGTCCTAAAAATGATTGGTGAGCGCCCCTCTACCGTTGTATATTCCCGATCGCAACCGGCAGGACAACGAGCTCGTGGCTCAGTGATTAGGGGCGTTAGACTTCTAACCAACAGGTTGCGGGATCGAGCCCCGTATGTTCCATACTTCGGAGTTGAGTTTGACTGGCTGACGACGGCCAATAAGCCATATGTGGCCATTCCAGTCACCCCTGTCCTTGCCGGAAATGCTATTGTGCCTTAAAAAGCATCATGGTTTTGTTGATTGTCCCCTTGCGTTTAATCCGCTATTATGCCATGCAGACTGCAAATTTGTATCTCGGGTACTACATCGGATTCCGGCAGGCGTTTTCGGGGACTCGCACCCATAAAAAATGTCAACAGTCGGGTTGCGGTGGTAGGCCCAGTTGCAGTTTCACGTCGCGTCATTTGGGATCCCTGTCCCCCCCCCCCCCCATTTTTTTGTCGAAAATCAAGTGTTTGTTCTGGACCAGGGGCTGATGGCACGCCTAGGTGCGGGTTCACGTCATGCCAGCCACCTGTGCCCCCCCTCCCTCTTCCGATCTTGACTCCGAATTCAGGTAGGGAAGGAGAGGGTGCGGCGGGTGCTGCGCAAGTCACCGTCCTTGCTCTCGCTCTGCCATGAACCACACGATGGACATCATTGAAATCGACGATCGGTCTGCCACCAAGTTTCATATAATCTATGAAATTGTTAAGCTCGAAACCGAGCCTCTGTTGTACTAAGTTTGCATTTCCTTGCTCGTGCCGATTTCGCTTGTGAAATGCGAAAATACCTTAAATGTCACTGTAGTCGTGACTGTTGGCAGGAATAGTTCGGAGGCCACAGGCGGAGAGGCTGATTGTGATCCAAAAAGGCTTGAGCTTGTCACTAGCGCATGGGAAAGGGTGGTAAGAGTGAGATCAATCAAGCGCTCAGTTGCCTCACCGTACAGTCTGGCATCACATTTGGAAGATTGCTGACTCACGCCTCTTCCAGACGAAGTCTTGGGCCTCAATGGTTGTGTAATAGGCCCTCTTATGGAAACTCCTTATGATGAAGGACCAGTACTTGGTGCATCTGCGATCACACCTGGTTAATTGACCTTATTGTCGTCGCGAATTGTACCTCTGCACGCGTGACCACCTGTGGCAGCTTAGTTAAAGAGCTTGCTCCATTTCCTCATTCAGCGACAGAGTACAGAAGGTCGTTGAACTACTTCTACCTCATGGTGGACTGTGCCGAGCCAGGTTTTAATTGTACCTCTTTGACGCCTCTAGGTAGGCATCAGCTCCGGGTAGAGGGCAGAAATACTTAGTTCATGGAGCGTAAGATAAAGAATGTACTCAAACCACCTCAGTATTATTTCTTCCACGGCCTGAGATATTCCAGCGATGTCGCACTCAGTTCGAAATGTCTCATTTGAGGCGAAGTCAGTGTACCTCACTCAACGGACGGTTGTCTGGCAGCAGCAGTCATATACACCCAGTTTCTCCATCGTCGTTCACCAGCAAATCCCAACACTCAACCGTATAGGTGGACTGACCTCACGGATGTCCGGCACACGCGGATCATCATGACGACAGAGATGCCGCGACAGGCCTATAGACACTTTCCACGGCTGACAAAAATCACGTCAGCAACATCGTTTCGGGAGACGATGTCATTCAACAGCGGCCTTGCCCCGAACCACTAGTTGGTGTCTTCGCGGGAAAACTAGAGGACGATCAACTCTGTCCAATCGATATTTCGATGACATTTTTGCAACAGCGGATGAAAAACTCGATTTGAACACCCTCCTGTATAAAGTGAATCAGGCTCACCCAGCGTTAACCTTTCACCTTGGAAAAAGAGAACGGAGAGTGCCTTCCCTTTCTGGACATCCTACTTAACCAAATGCCGGATGGAACAATTGGTAGAATTGTATTTGGCAAGAAAACATGGACAGGACAATGCACAAATTTCAATAATTTTGACCCGCTAAGCCAGAAACGAAGCTTGGCCTTCAGCCTCACCAACCGAGATAGGAGAATATGGACTCCAGATACGCTTGGGAATGAACTCGTCATTATACAAAACAGTCGGAGAGAAAACGACTATCTTGGAAAGTTTATGAACAAATATATGGATAAACGTCCTCCAAAATCTGATGTGTTGACGGCTGAGAAGGAGTTATTTCTAACACTGGCGTTTCGAGGGGATCCGACGAGCGAACTTCTATGTCGTCGCTTGAACGCTGCTATCGCGCGCACGCACCCAGCCGCTAAGATTAGTTTTCCTAAGCACACCTCTTCTTCGCCTTGAGGGAAAGGGTAGACTGTCTTCTCTGACCGCATCAATGTGCATCTATGTCTTCGCTTGCTCCTGTGGGACAGGTTATATTAGTTGACCACTAGGCGCCTATCCAAGCGGATACGAGAACAACATACTGCCTGGCTAAATCAAGGTGGGGAAAAGTCCACCTCCAGCACAATTATGACTCACTTGGTTGACCAAGCATTTCGAGTCATCCGTAAAGTTGCGGCGAGACTCACCGAGTTCCTGCATCGGGGGATACTTGCGATGATGGAGGCAGTGACTATACGGTTAGTCAACCAAACCTTGTGTTCGCACAAGGCGTTTGTACAAGCGTCAAGGCTCCCTTGAGTAAAGACAAGCCTAGCATGTGTGTCCACATCTCCTGCCACGCCACTTTACAGCGATGAAACAGGGGCAGCTAATTGCCAGACACCTTCCCCCCTCCCTCACAGAACTAGACTCTGACCCCTGACCTGTGAACGTCCCTCAACCCTCTCCCCTCTTACTGACTTACTGTCTGTTCAACTTTTGCTACTCTACCCTGGTATTACTGTACAGGCCTGATGATGAATACTCGAAAGCGCACGTTTGCCGGACTTGCCGTTTTTTTTCGAACAACCTAATAATTGTGTCTACTATGCCAGCTGACTTCTATGCGGCATGCTTTGTATGGAGGCCATTGACCACGTCAACTATTGCG